>JANAVB010028501.1:0-30303 GCA_029216955.1 Iris pallida
AGCCGTTGTCACCCCCCATTTCAGGAACATGGTATTTTTGTCATTTTGTATTTTTGAATATTTTTGAAATTTATTTTATTATTTATGATATTGTTTTGGGGTTATTTGAGTCGGGTTCGAATTTTAACTCAATCCGACTTGTTTCGGGGACCCGGGGTAGCTTAGACTCTGATCGGACCCAACTGGAACCGACCAACTTGTCATGACCAAACCCAGATATTTAATTTGACTAATTCCATTTGATTTTAGTGGGATTAGGGATTAGAATTAGATTTAGAACTTGAAATTTAGAATTTTCAAGTTACCATTTTGACCCCAACTCAAAACCACTCATTTTTTTGACTTGGAAGGCATTTTGGTAAATTGCCAAATTCCCCCAACCCTCTAAAATGTGGCCGGACAGCAGCAACACTCTCTCTCTTCTTCCTATTTCAAGAAAAACTCTCTCTCTCTTTTTTCTCTCATTCTACAAAGACCCATTTCTTTTCCCTTTGGATTTTAAGCTCTAAAGTAAGTCAATATCTTCTAATTCTCTTCCATACTCTAGATCTCTCTCTAATCTTGGTGCTAATCCTTGTTTATCTCTTATTTGTAATTTTTATCTAGGTAGAACCTAGCATGGAGGGGTTGGAAGCTTAGATTTGGCTCTTGACCCAAAAAACCAATTTTAGGGCTTTTCTTGGGATTCCAACTCTCCAAGAGTAAACCCTAACTCTAACTCTTGTAATTGCTCCTAATTAATTTATTTGCATATTAGAGGATACCCGAGACGTAGGACAATGCATTAGAAGAGGTTTGGAACCCATTGGACTAAATTCGGGACTTTCGGGCTAGGTTTAGTGCCAATTTTGAAAAAAAACCCTAAATTGACATGTTTGTTACCTCTAGCCTAACTAGACCTAATTAGGTTAGTTTGGGTGAGATGAGACTAGGTACATGTCCATATTTGGATACGTGGGATCGTTTTGCGAGAAATCATAAAAATAGACTTTTTCGAGGTTTTCGGGTTCCAACACACGGGTGACTTTTTGCACCGACACTAAATTAACAAGTTAGTACTTAGAATAGGTCCTAATCATTATTTAGAACTCGTGGGTAGAGTTTGGGTCGAATCCGGATAGGTTTGGTGTCCGTATCATGCGGTATCGCGAATCGGACACCCGAAGTCGCCAGAATGGCCATTTGGCCATTCGGGCCTCGTTTCTCGTTTCCGCTCGTGTGCGCGAGTTAGATTTCTTGTGTGGGGCACGTGTCTAGGCCTAGAGGGTAGAATTGCAAGATTTGGGTTTTCGGATAAGGTTTTGGGTCGTTTAGGAATATATATTGTTTGCCATTAAAATTCTTTGATTGCAAGTATTACAATATAGGACTTAGATGTAGTCCTAGGAGTACACTTTTGTTTATCTGGGACCCTTGTGCCGATGGAGTGAGTGGTAATGCGTTGACTCCATTGACGATCTGACGACGGTTATCGGTTCTCTGAAGGTCTGGATTGCTCTGGGTGCTGGAGCTTGCTGAGAGGAGGAAGACGTTGAGTGTCTGTATCTGCCTCTCTGGTGGTGCAAGTCTCTGTGTGTTCGTTGTGTAGGTAGGTATGTGTGTACGTCAGGAAGAAGGAAATGATCCCTCTATTTATAGCTTTGCAGGCTGGCTGCTCATGCACGCATGTAGGATGCGCCTGTACGCGGGGACGCCACGTGTTGATTGCTGATGGAGGCGCATGGACGATGCCCTGATCGAGGGGTTGACTTCTTCATGTTGCTGTTGTGAGCCGGCACGTAGCAGAGAAGAATCTTTATGTTGCTGAGATCTTGGGTGAGTCGAGTCAAAGGACACGTGTCATCGGCCCGTGGCTCGGAGATCTCAGATTTGGTGGGGAATAATCTGGTAGGATGCGCCTGAGATTGGGCGCATGAGGACTTTGGCTCGTAACCTTTAGGAGTCACGAACCATTCTGGGCGCATGGCTTTTGAGGCGCATGCAGAGCTTCAGTAGTGACTTTACTCCTGTCTTTTGGGATTAGGGAGAATTCTGGGGTGCATGGCTTTTGAGGGCGCATGAAAAGTTTTAACAGTGACTTTCCTTCTGTCTTTAGGGATCAGTAAAAAAGTCTGAGGCGCACAGCTTTTGAGGCGTATGCAGATTTTGGGCGCATGGCTACGGAGCCGCATGCGAGTGGTTGGGCGGCCACGTGGCTTGTAACCGCCGGAGGAAAGTAATGATGATACTGACGTTGGCGACGCTTCATTTTCTGAAAAAGCTGTCAACTGCAGTCTTTGGGGGACGTGCTGCCAACTCTGTCAGACTTCAGCATTTAATGTTCTTTGACAGGTGATGGACTATTGGAGTGGTCGCATCGATCGACGTTCCACTAGGTGCATGGGACCGCATGGGGGCGCATCCCTGTGATGTGCTTGGTACTGAAGGGGCGCGTCTCTGTGATGCGCTTGATGTTGAAGGGCGCGTCTGTGTGATGCGCGGTCTGGCCGGCGCATCCGCTTCGTGACACGTCTTTAATGGTGCGACTGTTACGTTCTTCGAGTGCTTTAAATAGTCGTTTTGACTTAGCTGAATTCGAAGCGTCCGGTTCATCCATTTAATGTAAATTCATTGCACGAAATTCGGAGAGCCATCCACTTGGCGCATGGGTTTGATTTGCCCAGACCTATAAATAGTGGCATGGAGAGAGTTTGCTTCTCGTTCTCTCACGTTCTTCCAACATGAACTTGTTTACTCGGATGCATTCTGTTGACGAGATGCTCCCGAGGGTGAAGATGCGACGCAGTGTCTTCATTGGTGCACTTGAAGGTGGACTGTTACATCCAAAAGTCGGAGTCGAGGGCTTCTGAGGCAGGCGGAAGGTGCCTGTTGCATCCAAAGATAGGGATACTCGAGCCTCGTCATCGTTGTGCAGGAAGAGCCGTAGATCGGAATGGCGGTGCTGCGGCTTTGGTGGCTCGTTCTTCCTTCAAAATGGGTGTAGCCCATTCTGGTTGTGTTGAAAGCTGCTCCTTTGGCCGCAGTTTCGATCACGGTCTTCCTTGGTGTTTGGAGGCTCTTTCGAAGCCTCCCCTGGCCACAGGTTGGCTTGTGGTTCTTTTCCCTTCCTTGGCTAGTGGGTTGATTGCCACCCTCGTTCTGCTCAATAAATGCTTCATTAGTCGAAGCATTTAGACGGCGGTGAGCCTGGCTGGAAGAGCGGCACATAACTGGGCTGCTGAAGGGATGCACATAACTGGGATGCACATAACTGAGCTGCTGAAAAGGATGCACCTTGCTGAGGACGCATGGTGGGATGCGCCTGGCTGAGGGCGCATATTGATTGCTGCGCCTACTTGATGGCGCATGTTGGCTGCTGGCTGTGGACTTAGGATCTTTTCTTTGTAGAAATTCTCCTTTGTACAGTCTTTCTTAGACATGTAATAGACTTTTATATGTTAAATAAAAAGTTCTCTTTCAATGTCTATATTTGTTGCTTTTTGCCTGTGAAGTACTTTGTCCAAGCTTTGGCGCATGTAGTCTGGCGCATAGACTTTCTGGTTCTGAAATTCCATGCTTCTACAAGACCTCCTTCAAAGTTTTCAAAACTTTTGGATAAGTTTTGGAATACTTTGAATAAGAAGCATGGTAGTGGAGGCGCATGACCGTCGGGGCGCATAGATACTCCGTGCATCAGTGATGGGGCGCATGCTCCGCTCAGTTAATGCAGATGATGACTCCTCGGTAACCGAAAAAGATTAATGATGATCTTTTTGGTTTTATTTGTGGTTATCTTTTCACAGAACCCGAGGCGACGGCTGAGATCACACATCATCGGTTTACGCGTGCGACCAAGCACTATAAATAGGTGAGAGATGGAGAGAGAGAGAGTTCTTCTTCTCCTTGCTTTTGCTTTCTTTAGAGTTCTTCTTCAAAAACCCTAACTTTTCTCCTCAAAGAATGGCTCCCAAGACTCCTCGCGGCGGTGCTGGCAAGGACAAAAGAAAAGAACCTGTGAAAGTTGCGGCGGCTGATGTTCCCCGTCGGCCTGTCGAAGTTCGGCCGGAGGTGGTTGGTAAGTTTTATTTTACGTACACCAACGCACATAGTCCTTGAGTCTTTGATGATGTACCGAGGTTTTTACCGTCGACGTGCATCGGTTTAAGCCCTGAAGATGCGCCGAGGCTCTACTGCTGACGCGCATGGGTTTAGACCCTGATGATGCGCCGAAGCACTACCGCTGACAGCGCATGGGTTTAGACCCTGATGATGCGCCGAAGCACTGCTGACGCGCATGGGTTCACACCCTGGTGACGCACCGAAGCTCCGCTGTTGATGTGCATGGGTTTACACCCTGATGATGCGCCGAAGTTTCTTTTCAGACGCGCTATGCGCTTTTGATGAGACTCAGATTCTTTTGTTATTTCTAACATTTTTTGAATCTTTGCTAGTGTCGATGCCTATCCCACTCTTGAATGAAGTACTTCTGGACGCTGCCCTCTACCAGACGGGAGTAGATTATAACGAGGAAGTGATAAACCCTGCTCAAGCCGCTATTATGCTGGATCAATATCCCGAGAGAATGACTCAAATCCGGGAGCAGCAGTATGGGTTCCTCAAACGAATGATGGAGCGCGGTGTTTTGAAATCTGCCACATCTGATAAAGTGACCTTCTTGAAGCCTGAGTTCCTGTTTGGGGACCACCTTACTTCTACTGAAGCAATGGTGTTGAAGGTCAAGGAATACTGATTTTTTACAGCCAAGGGAGTACATATGACTGTTAAGCAACTTGAACGTCAATGGCCTCTGACGGCCTTTTGTCGTCTTGCTTCCAAGAGGAGGATGTCTTGGGATCTTACTCCCTCTCAGGGGGGAGCGGTGACTGGCATCATCAAAATTGATTCTACCTCCGATCAGAGAGATACTTTGACCGCAGTGCGGTCTGGGTCTTCTTATACCTGGCGGACTCTACGTCCTGGGAGCATTTACAGTGATGTTTCCCTCGATACATTTGCTTATAGTGCCTTGACTTTTGTACATCGCATGCTGTTGATGGAACGCTCATACCCGAAAGGAGAGTTTCGGGTAGAGGGTTGGTGTCATTACGTTTCCAAATGGGATAAACTGACACTCTGGGTTTTGTCCCGGTTTCGGACTGAGCTCCGAGAGATTGGGCTGACTGCCGCGATTCGTGCTACCCAGACAGGTGTTGACATTAACAGGCATATGTTCCTCGCACTCTTGGAGATGTTTGATATCCATACCGGGACCTTTTTTACTCCGGTAGGGGGAGTTAGGGCTCGCACTTCAGGAGATGTATGAGGTATCAAACCTCCCTTGGAGATCGGAACCCTATGAAGAGTACTTTTCGACCAACGAAGAGTTTCAAGTCCTGGGGGACAAGGCTGAGGAGGTGACGGTCGTCTTTAAGGAAGTGGCGAGTCATCATTACTATATGCAGAGAAGGGATAAGAGCGGGTCATAGCCTCATGTGACCGCTTGGAGAGATTACATCTTTAGGCGAGACAAGGGGGATCCCTCAGCAGTTCTCCACTCCGCCAGCGTTCTCTCGTAGCGAAGTGCTCTCTGAGATGAGCAGGTTAGGTGAGAAGAATCCCCGGGAGAACGAGGACTAGCAGTCGGATGAACGCTCCTACAGCTGTTTCTGGCATCTTGCTCATCGGATGTCGTCGAAAGCAGTATTGGTCGCGTATCTTATGGTTTAGCTTCGGGATTACGTCTTTCCGGGCAGATCCGGCTCTGTAGAGAGGGTGACCCGGAACTTAATCCTGCCAGCTGTGAAGTTGGTCTTTGGCCGGCGCTTGGCTCTACTCCCCGCAATGGTATATAACCTGCTGCGAGGTTTACGCGAGTTCGCGGAAAATGTGATTCATGACCGAGGTTGAAAAAATAACTTCCTGCGCGCTGAACTGCCGTTTCACTATTTGATGGGGTGGTTAATTTTACACCATCCCAACGTAATGAGTCCGGGTTCAGAAGAAGACTACAGGGCTAGAGATGCATTCCTCCGCCGTTTCTACCAGAGGAGTTGGTCACACACTGGCGTCCCTGTTTGCAGAAGGGTTTTATCCCATCTTCAGGGATGGGAGATCACCAAAGTTGGTCCAATCTTCTTGGGTTTTGAGGCCAACGAAGACTTAAGGGATTCAGGTGAAGACGCCACCGCTCTGCCTCCATGGGGATTCCGCTGGTTGCAAAGTATTCGGCCATCCCATCTGCTGTACCGGAACAGGAATCAGTGCTTCCTGGAACCGTATTTACCGAGCCGCTTTGTACGACAATTCGGTTATGCGCAGCTGATGTTGGACAATCCCAGTATCACCCTGGGGTATGCTGGAAGTTTGTTGGATGGTGCACGAGCTTGGCATTAGTACAATGCTGGATGTACCGGAGCTCGCTTTACGCTGCCCGTCCAGAATCCGCGGCCGCCCATTCTTTACTCGGCCGCCAAGTTTTACTGTGTTATGGCTGTCGCGCCTTCCGGGTATGATAGGGAGACAAGTCTTGTTGCAGGCACCCCGTTAGCGGTGACCGGGCATGTATCGGCTAGGGCTCGATTGCACCGTCCACCAGAGGTGGGTCATCAAGGTGCCCCTGCCGTATCCCCAGGGGGTCAGGCCGAACCTTCGGTTGATCAACCGAAATGACGTGCAGATGCAGGGGCTGGATCTCCTACGTCAAAGAAGCCGAAGAAGACATCGTCACCGACGGTGTCATCGGATTCAGCATCTGCAGAGGTAAGGATGTCCCGTATCGTCTGGTTTGGGTTCAACATTTCATGTAATCAATGCTTCCCCTTTTTATAGGAGCCGCTAAAAAGAAGGCCTCGTACTCCAAAATCTGGTGGAAGCAGGCCAAAGGAGATGGCGGGCTCGTCTGAAGTGCGCATCCCGCCGACTATGATGTCTCCTATAAAGGAGAATCCGGAGGATGTTGTTGTCGTGGAGATTCCAGCGTCCCCAGATTATGTCAGAAAGGAAGCTGAGGATGTAGCAGCTTCCGAAATGATGAAGGCCGCCGCGAATGCTGAGGGTCCAGCAGGCGCACGGCTTCCTGGTGATGAAGTGGAGTGGAGTTCGTCGTCTTCGGATGACGCTGCTCCGGAGTTGCAAGAGCCTGTTGCGGGGGCAACAGAGATGGTTGGAACAGAGGAGAGGGTTGATTCCCCTCCTTGTCATGATAATGGGAGGTCGGCTGCAGCATTGCCGAGCCCTACCCCAGACTCAGCGGCGGAAGCTGAGGTGGCTACCAACCAGGAGGTAGCGACAGATCCTGTCCCTGTAGAAGGATTTGATGAAGAGACTCGTCTGACGGTCCCGACTCCTGGGGCGGGTCAGGAGACAAGTGTTGATCTCTCCGTTCTGCCAGGGGAGGTATTGGCTGCTGATAGCACGTTGGGGACTGGAGAGGTGGTCACTGACGTCGGTGGTACTTCCAATTTTGGGAAGGGTAAGGGTGTGATGGAACCCTGTGTTGCTCCTTCCACTTGGAGTACTATCTCGACACCTGTGCCGGCTTCTTCTGCTCTCTTGGCTTCTCGGGCTAGTAGCCCAGCCCCTGTTGATGAAGAGCCTGTTGATATCGAGGTTCCAGTCTCGCAGGTTGAGGTCGGCGGGTCTTCTTCCGGTCCGCCAACTGGGGTAGCTCCTCCAACCCCTGCTATGACGCCACAGGTGTTAGCGGACGCAGATGAATATATGAAATTCATCGTGGCGGCAGTGTATAAAATGCTGCAGAGGAGGGGTGTCGGCAGTGATGGATCCAATGGGAGCTTTGCGACAGCAAGAACTCTGGCACTGCCTCATATCAACCTGATCCGTCTTCACCAGGGCCACGATCACATAGCCGTCATTCTGGAAGCCACGGTGGCTGAGTTGGACCAGCGACTTTCTGAATTAGGGCGCATCCAGCAAAATGACCTCTCCGTCCTGATAGATGTGGAGAAGGAGAAGCTGCTCGCCGAGACTGTGTCTTCCTACCAGGCCACTGTGAGTGTCTGGAAACGCGAAGTGGCTGAGACTGAAGCTGCAGTGGAGCGGTTATCTCAGTCTACGCGGAAGACAGTGGAGACGCGAACTGCGTTGGACGTTAATATCGCAGAGATTGACGCCCAGATCCACCGCCTTGAGGATCAGCGGGCCCGACTCCTATTGGACGTCGAACGTGTCCAGGCTGAACACATAGCATTCAAGAAGGAGGAAGCAGCTTTCACTCATCGGGCTCTTACCCTGGCTCAGCAGAGACAGCAGCTTAATGAGAAGCACGAGAATGAAACTTCTGCTGAGGCTGTTGAAGCGATGCGTCAAGAAGATGAACGTCGAGTCTTGGCGACTGTGGAGACTCGGGCGGCAGACTTGAAACGTCGAATTGCAGAGCTTTCCGCTAACCCTGGGGATATTTAGGGCTTGTAGTCTCTGTTTTTTTATGTATTTGCAACTCTTGCTGGGGATAGTGTAATCCTTTACTCTCCTAGAAATAAAGAAGTACACCATTTTCTGTGATGTGTTCATTTTTGCTTGTCATGAACTTTGATGGTTTGTGTGGACCTATTATCTTTTGCATACCTTGGTTTTAGGTACAGATAATAAGTTTGAGAGAACTCTCATGTTTGCTCAGAGGTGATGTGGACGTGGCAAATATGGGGTTCAAATGATAGAATCTTCCTACTCATAGGTGTTATGGACGTGGTAGGAATGACACTGGGGGATACACGGAACTACTCAGAGGTAATATGGACGTAGAAGTTCTGCGATTGATGTACGGCAATGCAGGGGTTGTCTGTACGGGATGTTTACTCAGAGGTAATGTGGACGTGGTAAACATGATGGGTAACGTAGTCTTATGGGATGTAAGATTCCGCTTTGTAGGGTGTAGGGGGACAACTCAGAGGTGATGTGGACGTGGTTGTCCTTCTAGTGGAGGATGCTACGGAACAGCTGGGTTCCGGAAGCATATGATTTTGTGGAAGGGAATTGTCTGTGAGCCCTGATGATTGGGTCCACAGATCCCCTGGTGGAAGCACATGTCTGAAAGATGTCAAGAGTAGTACTTCTTTAGGAACTTGCCATTGATGGACATCATGAACAAGTCTCCATTGGGTTTGGCGAGGCGGTAAGTACCGTTTGAGTATACCGTCTCGATGATGAAAGGTCCTTCCCACTTAGGCTCGAACTTTCCTGGTGTTTTGTGAGTCAACACTATTGGCCTCCTGACTGCCAGAACCAGGTCGCCTACTTGAAAAGTCCTCTGCTTGACCTTCTTGTTGAAAGCCTGTGATATACGGGCTTGGTAGAGTTCGATGCGATGTTGAGCTAGGAGACGCTTTTCATCAAGTGCTTCCAGTTCCCGCAGACGACGACGTTGATTGTCTTCTTCTGTGAGTTGGTTTGTGATTGCTACGCGGAGTGAGGGTATCTGAATCTCGAGAGACAGTACCGCTTCGCTCCCGTAGACCAAGGAGAATGGTGTGTTACCCGTCGGGGTCCGTACCGTTGTACGGTAGGCCCAAAGGCATTCGCCGAGCTTTTCGTCCCAGTCGCGTTTATTGGATGACACAAACTTTTTGAGTAGCCTGACGATAGTCTTGTTAAATACCTCTGCTAATCCGTTTGCTGCCGGATTGTAGGCGGTTGATGCCACATTTTGAATGCGATTCTTGTCACAGAATCGGCTGAAAACATGGCTGATAAACTGAGAACCATTATCGTAGATGATCCTTCGGGGTACCCCGAAACGGTAGATGACGTGGTGCTTGATGAAGCTGATCACCCTGGAGCTTTTCACTTCTGCCAGCGGAACTGCTTCTGCCCATTTGGAGAAGTAGTCGATGATTGCTAGGATGAAGCGGTGTCCTCTCGATGAAGGAGAGGTGATCGGTCCCACAATGTCCATGCCCCAAGCTTCGAAGGGCCAGGAGGCGACTGTAGGATGTAGTGGTTCGGACGGTGTGTGGATGAAGTCTGCGTGAAGCTGGCACGCATGGCACTTCTTAGCATATTCGACAGCGTCAGCGACCATAGTTGGCCAGTAGTAGCCCAGACGTCGCAGTCGGTCCTACAACTTAGGGCCAGGTTGATGGGCACCGCAGGTTCCATCATGAGCTTCTCGAAGGGCTTCGGCTGCTTCTTCGTTAGACAAACGTCGAAGGAGCGTCGGTACAGCATTTTAGTAGCTGTATCGTAGTAGAATCGAAGAGAGCGTCTCCTGACTGAGACGGCTTCTTTCGGGTCCTCTAAAAGAATTCTGTAGACAGCAAAGTCGATGAACGGGAATCTCCAATCTCGGACGTTAACACCGGCACCCGTTGACATGGCGTGGGCCACTTGTGAGCGCAGGTTGTTTTTAGGGCAGACCAAGTCTCGGCCCACTACCGTAACATAGTGTTGAGTCCCGAGGGGTGCCGCCAAGGAGGCTACGAGGCCAGCCAGAGCATCAGCCTCCAGATTTTGTAGGCGAGGTACGTGTTCGATGAAGAACCCGGTGAAGGTTGAAACGATGTTCAATACAACTTCATGGTAAGGGATTAGGTCTTCATGACGAACCTCGTACTGTCCTCTGATCTGGTTTACGACGAGTTTTGAGTCGCCATAGGCTTCCAGATGATTCACCCCCAGCTGTTGCGCTAGCTGGAGTCCTATAATGAGCGCGTTGTACTCGGCAACGTTGTTGGAGCACGGCTTCGAAAGGGAGTAAGCACGCTGGATGACCAGCTGATCGGGGGAGACTAATACCACCCCCACTCCTGCGACGATTTGGCCTTTGGGGCCTGTTCGTAAAGCGCCATCGAAAAACATCCGCCAGACTGAGCCTTCTTCGGTGACATTTGATTCTTGGACCTCATCCGGGATGTCTTCATAGAGCCTTGAGGACTCTGGGATGGGGTGTGCAGCTAAAAATTCGGCCAGAGCTTGACCCTTGACAGCTTTTTGTGGAACGAACACCATGTTGTATGGCATTAGCAAGATCGCCCATGTGGCTAACCTGGAGTTCAATGATCCTGGCTTCGTCATGAGGACTCTAAGCGGATTGACTCGGGAAATGACATGAATTGTCTGCCCCGAATTATAATGTCGAGTCTTTTGGATAGCAAATACCAAAGCCAAGCACTCTTTCTCAACGGGGTTGTAGCGGTGTTCGGCCCCGATCAGAGTTCGACTGAGGTAGTAGATTGCTTGCTCATAGCCTGTATCGCTGTTCTGAGCCAGCAGAGCACCGAGGGAGTGATCCATGGCTCGGACGTAGAGGAGAAACGGTTTGCCGATGACGGGTGCCACCAGGACTGGTGGGCTCGTCAGGTAGGCTTTGATGTCGTCGAAAGTCTTTTGGCATTCCTCTGTCCAGACGTAAGAGACTCCCTTCTTCATGAGCTGGGTGAAGGGTTGACATTTGCCGGAAAGGTTTGCTATGAACCTCCGGATGTATGCTAGACGTCCCTGTAGTCCTCGAAGTTCTCGAAGGTTCTTCGGAGGGTCCATATCAAGGATAGCTCTGGTCTTCTCGGGATCGACATGAATGCCTTTCGTCGTGATGATGAAGCCCAAGAACTTTCCGCTAGAAACCCCAAGAAAGGATTTAGCGGGGTTCATCTTGAGTTGATGCGCCCGCATGAGATCGAAGACTGTCTTGAGGTCTTGCAGGTGATCTCCTTTGAGACGGCACTTGACTGCGATGTCGTCGACATAGCATTCGACTGTCTTGCGAAGATGCTGACGGAAAATGGTGCTTATAGCTCGTTGGTATGTCGCACCAGCGTTCTTCAAGCCGAAGGACATCACTGTGTAGCAAAAAATGCCCTTTGGAGTCCTGAATGACGTGTGTTTTGCGTCGTCAGAGAACATCTTGATCTGGTTGTAGCTCGAATATCCGTCTATGAAGGACATGCGCTCGAAGCCATATGTGTTGTCGATCATCACGTCGGTGATTGGAAGCGGAAACTCGTCCTTCGGGCAGGCAGAGTTGAGGTCCCTGAAGTCGATACAAACTCGTATCTTTCTATTCTTTTTGGTGACGGGGACGACGTTGGCTACCCAATCTGGGTATTGCTCTTCACGGATGAAGCCGCTGGTCAAGAGCTTGTCTACCTCCTGATCGATGGCGTTCATGATGTCCGGACGGAAGCGTCGCTGTTGTTGTTTGATAGGCTTGGCATCAGGTAAGATGTTCAGCCTATGCATCACGATCTGGGGATCAAGTCCCGACATATCTTCGTAACTCCAGGCGAAGACGTCGATATACTCTTTAGCCAGCTGGATTAAAGATTCTCGGTCTTCTCCTTTTAGGCTTTTGCTGATGAAGATGGGTTTGGAAGAAGATCCATCCCCAAGGTCGATCTGCTCGACTTCATCTTCGGTGGAAGGTTCACATAATTCGAAATGAGACTCCCATTGTTGTCCTAGGCGTTGAGCCCAGGGTTCTTCTTCGAAGAATTTCGGCGCTTGGTCTTCGTCTTCTCCTTCTTGAGATTGTGCAGACGTCATGTTGGCTGAAAGCACCCTCTTGAAGACTGAGCCGATATTGGTATCGGAGTCCCACGTTGATGCTTCAAACGAGTGAGAATGTTCTACTTCTTCCGCATCTGAACTCTCTGGAGTTGACGGCGGCGTGACATAGCCTACCCCCCGTCGAGTTTTGTTGTAGTAGTCCTGGGGCTTTCCTTTAGGTGTCGGAAGCCGGAGAGGGAGACGTCGACCCTTGCCGTAGTTCAGGCCTTTATCGCTTTTTAATTCGTAACCCATCTTTTGGATGAGGTACTTTGCCTTGTCCGTGTACCGATAGAGTTGCATTCTGCCGGCATCTGGTTCTGGCTCGAGTGGCGGAAGGTCTTGATGACGCTCAACCCTACCGAGGATGATAGATTCTTCGTCTCGACTCCGTGGTGGGACTATGTAACAGACCCCTTGGGACGGGACTACTCGATTTACATGATGGACGGTTGTTATTTGTGTTTGCAACGACCATAGAGCGTTATCTAATGTATACATGGCATTTCAATGTGGAAGACTAGAATAATTAAAAGACACTCTGTTATTGATGAAATATGAGATTTTATCCCGCGGGATTACATTGTCTAGAGAAGGGGCATCTACATCAGCCGAGATATATTCGCCCAACTCTTCATCTGTAAGCACTGGAGTGAGATCGGGAGAGTCCACCACAGCGTTGGCTTTGGAGTCCGAGAGGACTACGTGGGCCTTTTCTGGCGGCTGGGATGGCGGCGGCTTGCCCTTAAGACGCACCTTCAGAGGTGCCTCCACTGTAGCTCTAGTGACTGGCGCCTTCCCCTGTAGTTTTGCCACAAGGGGAGCCGATGTTTGAGGCGGCTTTTCCTTGAGGCGTATCTTCAAGGGAGCTTCAGGAGCAGCTGGTGCTTTCCCGGGTAGCTTAATGCTCATGGGAGGCAACTTCTGAGGCGGTTTACCTTTAAGTCGGATCTTCAAAGGAGCGTCGGGGGTGACCTCAGGCTCCATGTCCGGCCCTGCTGCCGTTTCTGCTTCGTCGTCAGCATCATTGGCTTCCTCCTCGTCAGGTGACTTGTATAAGTCGGCATCGGTGAAGTAGGCTTCAATCCCTTTGAAAGGGTCGATGTCCGCGAACTCCGTACGGATGACGTTGTTGGTGGACACGTACTTCATATATTGGTGGAGCGTGGATGGCACCACCATGTACTCGTGCAGCCATGGGCGACCAAACAGAATGTTGTAGTTGACTTCGGCGTCCACGACATAACAAGTGACCTCGGTTCTGAGGTTACTGATGTGGCACTTTAGTCATATTTTGCCCAATGGTTCGCTTTTGCTGGCATTGAAACCACTGATTGTTGTATTGGAGGGCGCCAGTCGGTACATTGCGATCCCCAGTGTTGAGAGCAGCGTCTTCGGGATGATGCTGAGGGAAGACCCCGGATCGATCTGAATCTGCTTCACCTTGACTGAACCGATGTACCCTGTATAATATAGCGGTCTGTTGTGTCGATTGTGCTTGAGCAGCATGTCCTGTTGGATGAAGGTTATATTGGGGATAACCTCCTCCGTACAGTGACAGTGCGTGCACACAGTCGGAGATCTTCAGGCTGCTTGACCTGACTGAGAAAGGATTCAGCATCCTTTAGAGCTTCACAGAGAGCTTCTCGGGAGTCTTTGGAAAGACGAAGGAGCTCGAACAGCGATAGGCGGGCAGGAGTACTGGCCAATTGTGCCAGTATGTCGAAGTTGTGGGGCTTGGCTAGCCTCGAAGCATTCTCCTTTCGTAGAGGCCTGTCAAAGCGGGTCTCTATCTGCTTCTGCTTATTGGCTGCTGGGGGCTTAGACGGGCCCTCGTCATGGACAGCAGGGACGGTGCCAGGAGGCACCACCTCGACGGCAGCTTCGTCGGGTTGGACGTTCTGTTGTGAACGCGTCTGCACAGGAAGTGCCTCTTCCGCTGAAGAAGAGACCGTGCGGCAAGACTTGATCTTCCTGCCTTTGGATTTGGAGGTAGGGCGTACCTCCGGTTGAGTCACCTCGGAGACGAGATCGGGGTGAACCCATAGGATCTCTCCCCGAGATGTGGTGAGTGGGATGAGTCCACTCACGTTGTCACGGGTAGGTGGTAGGTTAACCACCTTCATTGTCGCCTTAGGGATGGGGACGATGCCATCTTGTGTTGTAGTCGGCGGCAGGGTGCCAAACTGGAGTGACACCACGTTGGCTGACACCGTCTTTTCTTCGTAGTCGACGGAGATTACATCCGTATTGATCATGCGCTGGATGTAATTCTTGAGGACATAGCAGTCCTTGGTTGGGTGTCCGACGAACCGATGGTAGTGACAGTACCTCGGGTTGTCCACTTTCCCAACCTCATCGGGACGCTTTGGGTCCGAAAGCTTGATCTTGTCACCCTACTTCAATATCTCAAAGAGTTGCAGGGTGTCTTCGTCGTTGAACGAATAAACCTCCTTCGGCCTTGGTGCAAGTGGAGGTTTCTGAGCAGGTGCTGACGCACCTTTGGAGGCATTGACAGTCAATGCCTGTTTCTCCTTTGTCTCTCGTCCGGGGTTGTTGGCTGCAGGCCGTTTCCCCTTGTCTTCAAAGGCAGGAAAACTGACTCCCAGAAGACGAGCATTGGCCGCCTTCTTCTCTGTGGCTTCTGCTTCAATGATCAAGGAGCTCCAGTCGGGAGGAGGAGTAGAGTTGAGCCAGAGCTTGACTGCAGGCAGTATGTTCATGCTGCAGGATGAGAGGAGTGCATGTTTTGGCATGCCCGGGGGCAGTCTGAAGCAGTCCTGTCGGAAGCGTTCGATGAACACTCGAACTGTTTTCTTCTCCTTCTGGCGTATCTCTATAAGGGACGCCATTGTCATGTCCTTCCCGCCGTCGTAGAAACGGTCGAGAAAGAGGCGCGTCAAGTCGTCGAAGGAAGATATTGAATTGTCGGGGAGGCTGCAGTACCAGTCGTACGCCACTCCTTTCAGTGCCCCAACAAATATGCTGGTAAGTAGCGCGTCCTCCTTCGGAAGATGTCCCGTCTGAGACTGAAAGTACGTCAGATAGCGACGTGGAGAGTCCTTTCCGTCGTATGGCGTCAGTGTTTGTGGTTTATACTTTGGAGGATAAACCACCTTGTTCTACTCGAGGGGATAAGGCTGGGGGGATGCCCATTTTTTGGCGCTCCTCTTGTCATGTCTTGTCTTGGACTCAAAGCGCTCGCGCAGGTCCCTGATCATCTTGACCACGTCTTCTGTGGAGCTGGGAGTCGGGGAAGGTGGTGCCACCTGATGTTGAGCATTTGAGGGCTCCGACGTCCGAGGTGCTTCTCGGCGATCTGCGTCCGAGGATACCCGTTGAAGGGGTACACTCGACTCTCCATTGGCCCCTGGATTGGGACCGGTAGAAGGTGTCCTGGTCAAAGCTGGCTGTATCTCAAATACTGCTTGAGTCAGTGTTTGCATGGAGGCAGAGAGGGTTTTGAGTCCTCCCTCCAGGGTATCTATGCGCTGGACGAGGTCTGTTGGTGGCGCATCAGACTCGACATCAGCCCCAGTCACGTTTACTGTCATGACGCGGCCGGGAGTGGATGGATGGGTTGAGGCCTCACTCTCGGCCTCACTCTCTTATAGGGGAGTTGCCTCTCCTGGAGCTTCGTCTTGGCTACCCCCGGCTATGTTCGGGAGAACATTCACCATGGGCGCATCTGCAAGGGCCTGATTACCCTCAGCTCCGTCTTGAGGGGCCTCTTCATCTCCGGAACTCGGGTCCGCAGATGCTAGACTACCCCCAGCTATGTTCTGGAGGATATCTCCGTCTTCAGGGGCTTCTGGGAGGCTGACTTCGCCTTGAGGATCTGCCCCAGGTGTGCTTTGGACACACTCGTCTTCGGTAGGAGGCTCGACCAGGGTCTGACTACCCCCAGCTTCCTCTAAGAACTTCTTCCTCCCTCGAGTGCCTTCGAACACTCCGGAGGACGAGACGGCTGTCTTGGTTTTCCTCGGCTGGCTTTTGGACAAGGAAGAGGAACTGCCAGTCGCCTTTCGGACTGACGAGGCATTGGAGATCACGTTGCATGAAGCAACCCTTGGCTCTTCTTCTGTTGACACCTTCTTTCCGAGGCAACGTCGGAGGGGTGTCGAGGATTGCAGCCGCTGGAACACCGACTGCCTTGGTGGGACTACTGCTTTGCAACAGCAGTTGATGGTGACCACAGCACAAGTATTCCCCGTGAGAGGTGCATCGTGCTTGTCAGTCGACTCTCCTGATCGGCGCTTGTGAGTGATCACATTGCGCAGATCGTTGGAGGAGAGTGCCACCTTCGCACCCCCTTCAGGCGCATGGCAAGGCCAAGCGCCGGGGTGGTCAAGTGAGTGCTGCGCCCCCTGATCTAGTACCAAACAGGCATCCCGATCAGTAGTAGGGGAACCACAGCATTTGGAGTGACTTGAACGGACCTCAAATGCACAACCAGAGGAGGCACGGGAGTTCAAGACCACTGGATTTGCCTTACTCGACTTGGTTGTGCACGCAGTAGATGCGCCCAAGTGAGACAAGGACTTTGAAGGTCGGCTCGTTTTCGGCGCCGCAGCGCTCGAGTCGACCTTTTACAACTTACCTTCAGCAGCGCGCATGATTGTGAGCACATGCTTCTGGCTTATTGATGGCATAGCATGTTTGGGGCGTATGACCCGTCTTGCCTTAGATTTCTTCGTACCAGACCGCTGGGCGCATAGTACTTAGAATTCAAATTCTCCTCGCAACTACAGCGAGTGAGTCTGTCAAAGACAGAGACCTTCTGTGGCGCATCAGAGGTGATGCGCGGGGCATTGGCTGCGCCCCTGCTCCGTCGACGCATCTTCTTCGCCTGAGAGGGAGATGACTGGAGAACGTGGTTAGCCGCACGTTTTCCTGAGAGATACGCCGTACCAGCGGGCGTATCTTGGTTGCTGAGGACGTCAGCAGGAAGGGAAGGCTGGATTGGTGCATCCCCTTCGGTGGTGGTGCCCGAGGCGTCGACCTTGGGCACCCAGACTCGGCGGGTCTTCTTCAGCTTTGGCAGCCGCTTCGAAGGACTCGCACTTCCTTCAGAGATGAACTCCTCATACGCCTGTTGATTGAGGCGTACGACCAGCGTCTTGTGGAAGGAGCCCACCTTCACATCGTCGGATCGCGACACAGCTTTCTCGGTGGAGGAGAAAGAGGTCCCCAGCAGAGTCGCCAGCTTGTTTGCCATTAAAATTCTTTGATTGCAAATTTCAATACAAACAGAACAGTATTACAATATAGGACTTAGATGTAGTCCTAGGAGTACACTTTTGTTTATTTGGGTCCCTTGTGCCGATGGAGTGAGTGGTAATGCGTTGACTCCGTTGACGATCTGACGACGGTTATCGGTTCTCTGAAGGTCTAGATTGCTCTGGGTGCAGAAGCTTGCTGAGAGGAGGAAGACGTTGAGTGTTTGTATCTGCCTCTCTGGTGGTGCGAAGTCTCTGTGTGTTCGTTGTGTAGGTAGGTATGTGTGTACGTCAGGAAGAAGGAAATAATCCCTCTATTTATAGCTTTGCAGGCTGGCTGCTCATGCGCGCATGTAGGATGCGCCTGTATGCGGGGACGCCACGTGTTGATTGCTGATGGAGGTGCATGGATGATGCGCCCTGATCGAGGGGTTGACTTCTTCATGTTGCTGTTGTGAGCCGGCATGTAGCAGAGAAGAAGATCTTTTTGTTGCTGAGGTCTTGGGTGAGTCGAGTCAAAGGACACGTGTCATCGGCCCGTGGCTCGGAGATCTCAGATTTGGTGGGGAATGATCTGGTAGGATGCGCCTGAGATTGGACGCATGAGGAGACTTGGCTCGTAACCTTTAGGAGTCACGAACCATTCTGGGCGCATGGCTTTTGAGGCGCATGCAGAGCTTCAGTAGTGACTTTACTCCTGTCTTTTGGGATCAAGGAGAAGTCTGGGGTGCATGGCTTTTGAGGCGCATGCAGAGTTTTAACAGTGACTTTCCTTCTGTCTTTAGGGATCAGTGAAAAGTCTGAGGCGCACAGCTTTTGAGGCGTATGCAGATTTGGGCGCATGGCTGCGGAGGCGCATACGAGTGGTTGGGCGGCCACGTAGCTTGTAACCGCCGGAGGAAAGTAATGATGATGCTGATGTTGGCGACGCTTCGTTTTCTAAAAAAGCTGTCAACTGCAGTCTTTGGGGGGCGTACTGCCAACTCTGTCAGACTTCAGCATTTAATGTTCTTTGACAGGTGATGGACTGTTGGAGTGGGCGCATCGATCGGTGTTCCACTAGGCGCATGGGGGCGCATTCCTGTGATGTGCTTGGTACTGAAAGGTGCGTCTGTGTGGTGCGCTTGATGTTGAAGGACGCGTCTGTGTGATGCACGGTCTGGCCGGCGCATCCACTTCGTGACACGTCTTTAATGGTGCGACTGTTACGTTCTTCGAGTGCTTTAAATAGCCGTTTTGACTTAGCTGAATTCGAAGCGTCCGGTTCATCCATTTAATGCAAATTCATTGCACGGAATTCGGAGAGCCATCCACTTGGCGCATGGGTTTGATTTGCCCGGCCTATAAATAGTGGCATGGAGAGAGTTTGCTTCTCGTTCTCTCACGTTCTTCCAACATGAACTTGTTTACTCGGATGCATTCTGTTGACGAGATGCTCCCGAGGGTGAAGATGCGACGCAGTGTCTTCATTGGTGCACTTGAAGGTGACTGTTACATCCAAAAGTCGGAGTCGAGGGCTTCTGAGGCAGGCGGAAGGTGCCTGTTGCATCCAAAGATAGGGATGCTCGAGCCTCGTCATCGTTGTGCAGGAAGAGCCGTAGATCGGAATGGTGGTGCTGCGGCTTTTGTGGCTCTTTCTTCCTTCAAAATGGGTGTAGCCCATTTTGGTTGTGTTGAAAGCTGCTCCTTTGGCCGTGGTTTCGATCACGGTCTTCCTTGGTGTTTGGAGGCTCTTTCGAAGCCTCCCCTGGCCACAGGTTGGCTTGTGGTTCTTTTCCCTTCCTTGGCTAGAGGGTTGATTGCCACCCTCGTTCTGCTCAATAAATGCTTTATTAGTCGAAGCATTTAGATGGCGGTGAGCCTGGCTGGAAGAGCGGCACATAACTGGGCTGCTGAAGGGATGCACATAACTGGGATGCACATAACTGAGCTGCTGAAGAGGATGCGCCTTGCTGAGGACGCATGGTGGGATGCGCCTGGCTGAGGGCGCATGTTGATTGTTGTGCCTACTTGAGGGCGCATGTTGGCTGCTGGCTGTAGACTTAGGATCTTTTTTTTGTAGAAATTCTTCTTTGTACAGTCTTTCTTAGACAAGTAATAGACTTTTATATGTTAAATAAAAAGTTCTCTTTCAATGTCTATATTTGTTGCTTTTTGCTATGAAGTACTTTGTCCAAGCTTTGGCGCATGTAGTCTGGCGCATAGACTTTCTGGTTCTGAAATTCCATGCTTCTACATATATGTGTATGTATATGTGTGTGTGTGAGCCATTGTATATGTGTGTGTGAGTCTAGATATGGGTATATAGGTGAGCCTATATATGTAGCTTGGCCTATGTGTATGAGCCTATAGGAGAACCTATATTTGTGGTGTTATATGTGAGTGAGTGAGTGAGTTTGTGTGTGTGAGTGTCTAGTTAGATGTGAGAATGGTACAAGGGTAAGGTAATGGTTAGATAACCAACATGTAATCTAAGATGGACTAGATATCTAGGAAACCTATATTTCTTGGTAGGTAAACCCTACATAGGATAGTATCTAGCTACCCTAAGGAGCCTAGGCTAGTATCTTGAGTATTAGCGAGGTTTCCTTTGTAATGGGCAAGGTATAGATATTTACCTTGTGAAGGGTAAATATAGGTAATACCTAGAAGCTAAGGTATGTGAGTTTAGGGTTTAAGATATAGTTAGAATTTGGTTCCCTTGGTTGGTAATGGTTAGGATTAGTGTCCTTAGACTAGTTTTGACCTCGGTTGACCGTTTTGACCAAAAGTCAAGAAAAGTCAACCGAAAGTCAAACTTAGCCTATAAGTGACTAGAATTGACCGAAACTAAACCAGAGTTGACCAGTTGACTGAAAGTCAACAGTTGGTCAATATTAGACTAGTTTGACCTAGGGTTGACTCAGTATTGACCAGAGTTGACCAGAGTTGACTTTTTAACCAAAAGTAAACTGTAAGTCAATCTTTGACCCAGATTGACCTAGTTTGACTTGGATTGACTTCCTGTGACCTTGTTTGACCTTGGTTGACCTAGTGTGACCTAGTTTAGCTTGGTGTGACTTAGTTTGACCTAGTTTTGACTTAGACTTGCATATCATGACTCGATTAGCTTTCCTTTCATTATTAAACCATGTTTTGACTTGTAGTATCTCATCTTTAGGTCTGTGATTACTCTGAGCGTCTGTTCACCTTATCAGCTCAGGACCACAGGCGAGTACATTCTCTGATAATATTTATGTTTTATGATATCGTCTTTGTTTCTAGTATTTAGTGTAGATATCCTTGTTCTTTTGACACATGGTGCATACGAATTGGTATTGTCTGGATCCCATCATAAGACGTTATTCCTCTTATATATGGTATATACTGGGCAAGTCTTCATTGTTTATTGTTCATTGTATAGATACGATTCCTGCGTAGGCTCGCGACCTCCTCAGAGAATACGTATCATGAGATGTTATATTATACCTTCGTACGGAGGTGACAGGTTTATATATCTTGTTGTTAGATGTTAGATGTTATAGAGGACCTATACAGCGTTCTACCGCCGACACTACGGCGTAGGCTGGACGTACCCACGTTCTCGTGCCCCTAAATAGGGTGCGGGTCGTGACAGCCGTAGATTGAGTGTCGTTGAACAAGTTATAGTCTTAAGATTTGACGACGTATGATTCAAACAACTTAGAAATTGACGTGTACGGGACGTGCACGGGATCGAGGATTATGCAAGTATGAAACGCGAAAATGATCGAGTAGATGAAATCGAATCGCGAAAAAAGTTAAGGTGTAGCGAATGGATGACTTGATAAAGGGAATCGATGGGTGAAATCGTATAGAGAAAGTTAGCACGATGGGCAGATAGGGTGCATGAAAGGTTAGATTTTAAATTTAGCGAATGACTCTAAGGATTGGATGGAATGTTGCTCGATGGTTTGAGTTAGCAAGGAATGATGCGAATTGAGGAAATACGTTGGTCAATGACTTAAGATAGAGGGATGAACGATACTCGAATTTGGGTTTAAAGAAATTGATGTTGTGAACGATTCGAGGGGTAATGATCGAATTTGAATTTGAATGTCGAGGAGATTATCCAGTCGGACGCTAGCACCATTCGTACGATTCAGAATTTGTTGCAAAGGAAGATCGTCAGGTCACGCATGTCATCGATGGTATTGAGGCGTATCAAAGATCGACATGCGATAACTCGGGAGTACTCTGACTCGGCGAATGACGATCGTACAAGTGTTATTGTTCGGTTGGATGCTATACTTAGGATTTTGATTGAGATGGATGTTGGATGAAAATGATCGTGTCTTGATGGTTACGTTGATAACCACAACGTCGACGATCTTGTCTTGCGCGAGCGTGACTCTAGCCTCGCACTTGTGTTGCGTCGGATTTGGGGCGATCGTTCTGCGTGAGCGCTGACATGGTGATTCATGTCGCGGGAATAATCGAACTCGGAAAATCAGGATGCGGCAACTTTGATTGTCTCGACTTGTCGGTTTGATGCGAAGGAAAATTTAAGGATGTTAGGACTTGCGATTGATGAATGAAATAAACTTGAGGATTGAGTAGGTCCAATCCGCGCATCGAGAATGAATTAGTCTAGACTCGAACAAGAGTTATGTCCCGATGAGGATGATTATCCCGCGGGAGCGTGCATGGTGATTCATGACCACCGTGGATAATCTGACTCGCGTGAGATCGGGACACAATGTATTGTTAAGTCAGATGACCTTATGATCGATTGTCACGACCCGCACCCACTTTTTCGGATACGAGACGTGTCCAAGCCAGCCTACACCGCAGAGTCGGCAGTAGAACGCTATCAAACCCGCAAGAAATAAATGCTCAAAATATAACATTTGCTGCTCATTCATATTTCTAAATTTATTACAACATTTACAACATTTATAATTAAAGAGAATACAAGATTTTACAATTAATAAAATTGATACATCTACTATCTATTTCTAGGTTGACCTCAGCATACCCAAGCCTTCCCAATGCTAAGAGTGATCGCGGCAAAACCTGAAAAATGTTGGTTTCCAGTCAGGAATGGAACAAGCACACAAACCGACGGCAATGCGAGAACACAATAGAATAATCAAGACATGAAAATAACATATGAGAGATAAAATGTCACACCCCAGTTCTGAAATACGGGGACGTACACGGCCAGCTACACTGTATAAGGTACGAATACGCTATACGGTGATGACGGCTGTCCAGTCTGGTTGGGTATCCTAGCATGCAATCAATCTATGGCCTAAATCCGATCTCATATCCATAGGTAAATCACAATGAGACAATATCAAGAGAGATAATCATATGAAAAACAAGAAATACTCATATAAAAATCTGGAATCTACAGTACATGATAATAATGTAGACAAGTATACCTTCCCACAGTTCCTAGCATGTCTGGAACTGAAGCACACCCTCCAAGTCAAGTCCGAAAGATCCACCGGGTCGGTCTCAGACAATCTGGGAACAATCGAGGGTTGGTCAGGCCAACCGCAGCAAGTACCAGAAAGGAAGGCTCAAGGACGGACGAAGAAAACCAGTAGAATAAAATATGACAAGAATAACATCTAAAAACAGTAAATAACGGTAAGGGATCGTGCGGTACCAATGCACGATAACAATCCACAAGTGTAGTGAAGCTAACGCAATCACAATCTCCCTAGCATCCACTAACACCTGCATTACCAGCTGGAAATCAATATCAGCTGGCTAGCAGGCAACAAGCCAAACAACACAGAAGGACAAGCGGCCACACAATGCCTACGGCTTGCTATTATTAGCTAACTAGGGTTATCACAGGCCTAATTACTAACAAGATGCAATGAGACTTCAAAGTCCAGCTCCTGCTTGCTACTACCCGAATGGCCCCAGCAAAAGAAAAAGATAGATATAGCAGGCACACTGCAGTAAGATACATGTGCCCTAAAGAAGTGCCACACTCGACGGAGGGCTGGGACTGCGCTCATCTCGACGGATAGCAACAAACCCCTAGTATATATATATAGATACATAGGGCCGGGGTCAGACAAGCAACAGGTCACTGGGAAGTCCCCATGAACTACATGATTAATCTAGTTATTAGCCTAGTCAGTTTCATTATGGACCCCTGACCATGGTACTCATGGATCCATGTCCTACACATGATGCAAGACAAGACTGGACTGGTGGCTTATACATGCACAATCAAAAGAAATCAACCACGGTGTCAAGACGAGGTCATGCTGAGCAAGTCAGGACTAGCTGTCACAACAGCAATCAAGAGTAAACATGTCATGTCGAGAGTACTAGTCAGGAGTGCGCCACCACGGGCCACTATCAAGAATCAAGAGTATACATGCCAGGTTTACTGTCAAGTCCAGAATGCTAGTCAGGAGTGCACCTCTACGGGCCATTAATCAAGAATCAAGACAGGTCCAGGTCATCGTGTAATACCAGGAACAAGGTCAAACCTATCAGTCACGAGAAGTCACATGCCCAAATCGAGACATGGTTAACAAGTCGGGTACAAGATCAAGATCCCCACTATAATAGTCTCTCAAGTACACATGGGAACCTACAACTCAAATCATCAAGTCGGTCCATCCACCAGATCAATCTAGCAAGGGTCTCCCATCCATGATGGAGTGAATATCACGTCAATAAAGACAACCACCAAACACCAAGCTCATTCCCCTAACAATGCTAGGCCCTCTGACTCACAAGAATCCTCCAAGTCAATGATCACAAGCCACTAGAAAACAAGCCCCTCAACTACCAAGACACAGCAATCAAACCAGGTTCCCCAACTACCGGAATACACAAAGGTACCAGGTTTTGGGCGTTTGGGAAGTCGAGTAAAAACCATATAATAATACCCTCGATATTCTCCTCGTTCCACGAAATTTTCGAAATCACCAAAATCCAATAATCCACATAGATCCACCAAGTCAATATCCCGAGATCGTACTCTCCATAATATTCAATCCTCAGTCATATCCACAAGTCACAACTCCCAATACATAGGACAACTGTCAGCTCTATCTGACTAGACTAGGACAATCCCTAGGATGAAGGGTCAAGGGACGAGTCCGGTAATAAATATCGCCGAAAGTGGCAAGGATTATACGGACCGCTCTGGAGAAAATCTACAACCCTTAAACCAAACAAGGACCAGGGTTGCAGACCGTCTCCCGAGTGGAACCGCTCTCCTTACGCTATCCGACGGACAAGACAGGTCAGGAGCTAGGCGACTGATCTAGTCTGGAGTCTACCTAGCAAGCAATGGGATCAGGTATACCATACTAAGGTGAACAGGCACGAGCCCAGTCCAGCAAACCAAAGGAATGGTTCTGCCCAATCCTTCGAACCAAATTCCCGATCGGGAATTTTGGAAGAATCCGGCAGAGTCTCCTCTGTATTCTGGACAGGAGCTCCCAGCGAGTTGGGGCTAAAATCCACTCGGCGCAACCCGCCGCGGAATCGCAGACTGAGAACACTAGGTCTCAGCTACCAGCAGCACTACAATGCGTACTGGGAACAAATCGATAGCCGAGAACACTAAGCCCCGGCCTCCAGCAGCGCTACGAGGCGTACTGGAAAATCAATCGAACCCGAGACCACTAAGTCCTGGCTTTCAGCAGCGCTACAATGCGTACTGGGCGCCAAGCCAACAAGCATAATAATAAAATAACCACCTCGCAGGGCGCACCACAACACATGCCCATAAATCCCTAACCCAAGCACAATCACCGCCACAAGTAAGGTTAGCCAGAGCCGTTACCCGACCGCGAGTCGGACACGGGGCATACAGGGACAATCCATACATGTGAGTCGTGCTCGTGTCCTCGGAGGTGTGGATGACCCATCCGAGTTGCCCGATACGATCTACCCTGGTATCGGACCAAGCTATCCTAAGTTATCATCATGACAGTTCTACTACTAGGCTACACTAATCATGGTTATAAAATTTACAAGTACAAATTAATTAAATGAAATAAAATCCAGGAGAGAGGGCAAGAGCCGTCGATGAGCAAGGGATACTTGCCTAGAGGGCTCGGCTAGGTAAGCAAGTCTTCGGCAGTCGCGATCCAAACTAGCACGCCAATCGAGATCCTCAGAACACACAATAAACAATCATTAGCATTAAATAATAAAATAATGACAAAATCACGAAGAATGGCACGAGGCTATACCGTACGGGTCCCGCAAGCAGCGTAGGGATCTGGCACGAAAACCGAGGCATGCGGACTGATACGGGCATACAAATCGAGACGTGCACGTATATCGAGACGCACACGAGAATCGAGATGTCTCGAATATCGAGACGAACAGGAGACAACGTACACGTAAATCAAGACGTACACGCGAACCGAGGCAACAAAAGATACAATGTGACACGCAAAGCGATATAGCACGCAAATCGGTGCATGTACGTAAATCGAGGCGGCACGGGTCACGAGGAAGGCACAAAGGCCGAGACACAAGGATCGAGACAATGCACCAACCGAGGTAGCACGTTGCCTGAGGCAGCGCGGGGCTCGAGACGTCCCGCTGCCCAAGGCAGCGCGTGGATCGAGGTGCACGGAAAATAGGACGACACACAAATCGAGGCACACATTCCGAGAAGCACGGGAAACGAGGGATCACGCGAATCGAGATAGCACGCAACCCAAGCAGCGCGGGGCCCATAGCATCCCGCTGCTCGAGGCGTGCACGGAGCTCGAAGCACGCAACCCAAGGAGAGGCACGGAGTACGAGGGCTCACTGCCCGAGAAGCACGCAGGCCGAGAGGGCTCGCTGCTCGAGCGGCGCGGGGCCCAAGGGCGTCCCGCCGCTCGAGGCAACGCTGTCCCCGTGCACGACGGCTGCTCGCCGGAGAGAAAAGAAGAAGACGGGGCGGAGGAGCTCGGCCATGGTCGGGTCAGACCACCGGCGGAGGGGAACGGAGGGATAGGGAGAAGGAGCTCACCAAGGGGTGCTCGGCCAGGTCGGGTCGGCCCCGTGGTGGTGAAAGGACGGCGGCGGCAGCAGCTGCGCCAAGGGGCGGGGAAGATGGTGGCGTTGGCGTCGACGGAGGTGGTGGCGGAGGTGATGACGACGATAATGGTGGTGGCACTGAAGATGGCGATGATGGTGGCAGCGGTGGTCGTGGCTGTCGGCGGAGGAGAACGGAAGAGGGGGAAAGTGGTGGCGGTGAGGGCTGGAGATGGTGGCGATCGCGGCTCCGGGAGAGGGGCGGAGGCGATGGAAGTGGCAGGGGTCGCGGTGGAGGAGCTTCGGCTAGGTGGTGGTGGCAGGCGGTGCAGGTGGTGGTGCCGGCTAAGGGGGGCGGCGGTGGCGCCGGATAGAGGAGGCCTGGAAAAGGAGAGAGGGTGGAGAGTGAGGATGGGAGGGGAGTGCTCCATGGAGAGAGAGGGAGAAATCGAGAGTGAAGGGGAGGGGGGGTGAGTCGGCCGGTTCTCCAGAGATGGTGAGGAGGGAGAGAGGGGAGTTAGGTAGGGGGAGGGTGAGAGTGAGGGTGAGAGAGAAAGAGAGAGGGGTTAGGTAGATATTTGGGAAGGGTAGATTAGGAACAAAATAATAATAATATAATAATAATAATAATAATAATAATAATGAGGATAAAATTACCTCCAAGAAAATGATAAAAATTTCAAGAATACCCTAAAAATTAAAATCCTCTAATTACAATAATACGGTCAAATACGTACTTCAAAATAGGAATATTACATAAAAACTAGAAGGTACTGATGACATGGCACGGTGGAGAAGACAAGAAAACAAATAAAATACAACTACCTATGTGGTATAAAATATCTGTTTCGACATGTGGACGGCTAGGGGGTAAATCCGGCACACTGCACGTGTCGTGTGCAGCTGCTATTCTTCACGAAAGACACGGAGGATAGTTCTGGGTAGTCCACATGTCAACTAAGATATTTCCCCTCCCAACTACTCCGTGTGATGAACGTATCAACAAGCAGCAAGACATATGTATAAACATGAAATAAAAAGACTACTATGAATCGGAAAGCAATCAGAAAGTGTACTTGCCTGAGGTCCTTAGCTTGTGAAACCAATAATAATATACCACTCAATGATCCACAATCAGTCAATACATACAGAAGTCTCCAGATGCTGAAATAAACATTACCAACGTTCTCAGAATAGTCAAATTACGTTGGACCCGTTGGACCCGTTTTGCACCAAAAAGTGTGCCAGAGTCAATGGTCTCTAAAGTCGTCAAACTACATGTCTACGGATCCAGCTTTTCGATACGAACTCCCTGTATGTCCAGAGTTGGATTTCGGCGGACCGTGCACAAAATCATCCGTTGAGTCGGACCGTGGGGCCCGCAAAACGGCATCCGATTCAACTGTCTCAGAATTGGACCAAACTTGGCATACAGGACCAGAAAAACGATACGGTCCTGTTGGCATAAGTTTTTCTTCTCGATCTGACGAGCGTGCACAAAGTAATTGGAGTTTGTGCAAAGTGTCGATACGATAAATTTTGACGGATACGTATCAAATTCGTCGCGTACACGCGACCAATTTGAATTCCGTCAAAGCCCACACGACTACGAAGTTGTTACGCACCTTTCGATGCTTTCAGTTCGTGACTATGTCGCCCTGATTGGCGGGACGCACGTGGTATCGGAGAAATTTCTAGATTTCCAAACTGTTTTCGCCAGGTTTTCTTGGTTTTCAAACTGATTTATCCTAGCATCTACTGATTATAAAATAATCTAAAAACAGGATTTTAATGCTGGTTAGGTTGTCTATAAGTCTATTCAGACAGTTTTTCAAAATTTACAATATTTTGGTCGCGAATCGACTGTAAACATCGGATGTGGACAGTTCTACGTCCTGTTTCGAACAGGTTTTGGACAACTTTGGGTCGATTACGACCCGTACGGTGGAATTAACATCGAAATATTTGAAGGGATTAAGAGAGGGTCATGTTGGAACATACCAGACGATTGGTTCACGGAACGATCCACTGGAGACGACGATCCAACGCCTTGAAGTCGGCTAATTCCCTGTTACTGCTGTCACCATGTCCTCGGTTTCGGCCGCGTCCGACGGTCGAGCAGTCCATGGCGGCCGGGGCGGCCCGCGGCGGCACGCACGCACGCGTGGGTTCGCCTAGGCGTTCGGGGTCGGTGGCTAGGGTTTCGATTTGTCGCGGCTTCGACTGTTCTTCTCGGTCTCCCTTATTCCGAAATATATACGGGTCTCCCTTTATCTCTCGGCTGTGTACTCGAATTCGAGTACAACCCGGTGCTGGGCTCGGCTCAGTGGTGGTTAGGTGTGGGTGAGCTGGTCTCTATGGGGCTTGCTGCTTAGGTGGGCCCGGTGGGCTGGGATTTGGGCTTGCCGATTTTATGATTTCTATATTTTTTTTCTTATTCTTTCTATAAATACATTCTATATATATATATATATATATATATATATATATATTTATATGTATATATTATGTATATAACAAAAACAACGTACATACAGTAGATATTTATATTTACATACACACACTCATATATTTATACATATTCATACGCTTATACACATATAATATATGTATATACACTTATTTCTATTTCAATATATATTTCCATATATTTATCTATATATATGATACGTATATTTCTATATATACATATATTTCTATTTAGCCTAATACATGTATTTCCTATGAATACATTTCCACATATACAATAAAATATTATAACTATAATCAATATTAATAATATATAAGAGTAATAAATATATATTAAATCAAATAAATAATATGAAAATATTTTGAAAATTTTCGGGAAGGGGAGCTACATCGATTTCGTGAATTGGGATAAATAACTTAGGGAGTATGTAATGTGAATTATGGTTTAGCGATGAATTGTGTCGTAGGTGCTTGACTTGGAAGGATTGATAGGCATATTATGTCGAAGTGTTCGAAGAAATAGACTATACGAAATGGCTTGATGAACGAGCGATATATTCTGTTGAGGATCGATTGAAACGTAATTTATCGAAGGATGGCTTTGCTGAACGACTCGGACCCCCGTACGGTGAATGTCAGGATGTGTAGGAAATTGTGCTTGAATTTTAGAAGCGGTGAGAGTGATGGAGCTGGGTAGAAAAACCCTATACTATCAACTTGGTTTGACCTTAGGATGGGGTCAGTGTTGATATTGTTGTTTGGAAACTATGATTCCAATACTGACGAATGATTTAGCCTAAAGACATAGCCTAGCGGTTAGGCAAACGTTCGGTACGGAGGATAGGAATATGGAGGACCACTCACGAGGCTCGGCTGACATGCATGTATTCAAGGACGCTTGAATGGTGCACGATCCGACTCGAGTGGTAATGACAGAGTTCACTATCACGATGGCTTGGCTGAAATCATGTATTTTGGGGACGCCTAAAATATGTGCACGATCCATACCAAGTGATACGTTAAATTCAAGGGACTTGAGGAACAGGAAAGTGTCGAGGATTTTAAGATCGTAAATTTTGAAGAGAAAAGATTGAGGTAGCGAGAGGGCTCGGATTTGGGAATGCATAGGAGAAGTGTGTGCGAGTCCTTGAAC
>JANAVB010028502.1:0-40049 GCA_029216955.1 Iris pallida
AACTAAGTCTGTTCATTGAGTTAATCATGTCTGTTCCTTGACCAGACTATAGCTGTGATCCAAGCTGGCCATGGGCTTCTCCAACTCGGTTCCTGCAAGATTGTAAGTATTTTTACTGTTAGTGGCTCCACGTATCCCAATAATAAACAAATTCTATAACTTTGTCCGTGCATGACATTAAGCTAGCTATTAGCGGTGATGTTCGGCTTATTCGATTTCAACCAAATCGAAATAGACAAAACATAATATATCGAAATTAGCCAAATCGAAATCGAGCCGGACCGAACCAATTAATCAATTCGGTTTGTAAGATTGGAAAATTTATATTGTTTAATGGGTCGGATTCAAAGTTGCTAACATGGTTAAATTATACTTAAACTTGTAAATTTATACACATATTTGTTGTATTTCAAGTTGCTTTTAAAGTTGGACTAGTTGTTAAATTATTAAAGTTGGATTTCAAAACATATACATAAAATTATTGTTTTCAAAATATACACGTTTTTTATCACAAAATAAACAAAAATGAGGACATTATATAATTATACAAGTTTTATTTGATTTTTGATCGAAACCAAGAATCGAAATCGAATAATTTTTAGTATTTTTAAAACCGAAATCGTACTTTTTTTTTTTTTTCCAAAACCGAACCGAGTTCTTATTATTCAGTTAGGTTAGGTTACTTTCTATTTTCCGTCCAAAATCAAATAATGCTCATCCCTACTAAGTAGGGTTTCTTGAACATTTTTATGGTCACATTGATTTGAACAAGTTTGATGTTGATTTGATCACGTTCCAGATTCCAGAAGACCTCCATTTCGTACTGAGGATGAGACACATGTTTGAATCACTAGGCTACCAGTCCGGCTTTCCTTTCCCAGCTCTTCTCCTCCACCAGGACCAGCTCCCCGTCCTCTTCCTCCACCCCCATGAAACAGGCCCCAACAAGGCCCGCACCTCCCCGCTCTTCAACTGGAACCACCGGTGCCGCCGCCGACGCTTCCCTCCAACTTCCACCCCTCCCCACAACTTGGCCTAATGCCCAACAAGGACACCAACACCCACCACTTCCTCCCGATGGACGACATGATGTCCGAAACACCACCCCACCCCCACCACCCCCACGACTCCGACCTCAAGTGGCCCAACGGCCTCTTTCTTCACCGCGCTCACGGGAGGTCCGACGACGCGAAGCTCCTGTTCGGGCACGAGGGCCTGGCCAGCAACAGGCCACAGGCCCACAACATGATGCACTCGAGCTCGCAGATGAGCCTCTGCGGCAATGCGAGGACAATCAGGGGAGCAAGGAGGAGGACAATGCGGCCGTCGGCGGGGCCGACGCGGAGGACCACCTGGGCCTGGACGGCCACTCCAGCAAGGCGAGGAGGACGGAGAGCGGCAACAAGTTCAAGAGGAGCTTCACGATGCCAGCGAGGATGGCCACTTCGTCGTCGTCGTCCAGCCTGGACCAGCGCCAGAATCAGCACCATGCCGCCGCCGCGTCGTCCCAGGGAATGGAGTACAGGAGCTCGAGGCAGGTATTTACTCGGATATAATGGAGACTTTCTTGGAGTGATCGGTTGGACACAGGAAAACCATGCATGCACGGACGCTCCGAAATTCTGTTGTGTGTCGTGCGTGTAAGACACGTGTTGGACAGGACACGCACACTGGAATGCAGTAGGACATGCCGATAAATGTGGTGCGTCTGTGTCATCGCGTCTGTACTTTGTCGTATCGTATTTGTGTCCATGCAAGATAGGAGTTCCGTGATGGAGGTGTGGTAGTGGACAGTAGACTAAGTAGAGGCTGTAACTTGAGAGCTACTGACGTTATATGATCTTTATTTGCTTCTCTTTTAGTCTTTCATGAGAGATTATTTAGTAGGAGTCGACAGACTTATCGTGTGGCAGTGGTGAACTTTTCTTAGATAGAGTAATTATATACTACTAAAATTAAATTAGAGTAAAAAATAGTAGAAATAGTTTAGACTACGTACTTCTGAATGTGATTCTTGGTGCTTAATTACCTAAGTTCATACTGATCTTAAAATAAATATTAGTCGAATAAGAAGATTATGGTATCAGATTATGGATGATGATGTCTATATCAATGTTGCTGTCCATATCCTTTCAAGCCAAAATCAGGTCCGGGGAAGACGAACTGTCTTACCGTTTCTTCATTTGCAAATAAAATTAGTTATTTTACTGTTCCGCAAAATTTGGAACCATTTTTTGGTGTCCTTTCCTCTAGCTTGGGCCAAGGAGGGATTTGATTCTACGCCGGAGCCTTGTAACCACTAGACCACACCCTACGGACAATTTTTTTTTTTTTTTTTATGTTGACCAAAGACATCAACACATCGGTATTATGGCCGTTAAGTTATCTTTCATCCGGATTCTTGAGGTGTGAAAAAAAAAAATTTAAGGAATTTTGTTGATATATATGACGTTTGTACCAAAAAAATTAAAGTTAAAAATATTTCTAAAAGATTGTGTAAACAAATAAGGTCCTCCACAGAAAGTCCCCATATATTCCAACAAAATCAGTCCCACGTCTCAATAGGGGTGAGCATTCGGTTAAATCGGTTTCAACCGAGCCGAATAACCGAAAATCGAATTGGACTGAAACCGAATAAACAAAACCGAAATCGAACCGAATTGATTAATAACCGAACCAAATTAAATCGGTTCGATTTTCGGTTTATTTAGTTTTTTGGTTTATTTGTACTTTTTTTGTTAATATATATAGTAACTAAATTACCTAGATATATTTAGTATATACCTATAGTATAGCTATATATATTTAGTATATACCACCTAATAATTAATACCTATATATATTAATATATATTATATATATATATATATATATATATATAATATATATATATATATTAAAGAAGGTAATTGTGGCGAACGCTTCCACGGGAATCGATCTCCTGACCACTCGGGCCGCATGCATCTCTCTTAACCACTAGGCTAGAGGTCATTTGCGTGTGTGTGTGTGTATATATATTATATATATATATATATATATATATAATATATATAATATATATATATATATATATATAAATATATAAACTAAATTTTCTTATTCGGTTTTCGGTTTTGGACCGAAACCGAAATCCAAAACCAAAACCGAATAAGAAAATTTAATATTTTCAAAACCGAAACCGAACCGATTTTTTTTTAAAATCGAACCGAATCACTTATTCGGTTCGATTTTCGGTCCAAAATCGAATAATGCTCACCCCTACGTCTCAAGGTGTCTATCGGGGCCGGACCAAGTAAAGCCAAAATCTAAACCTAGGCCTCGTTTGATACACTGTAATGTAATCGTAATCGCAAAATAGATTTTTTTTTCCAGAAACCGAGAGACACCTTGAGACGTGGATAACTTAATGGCCATAGGGCCGGGCCGATCCAGAATCCGAGAGACACCTTGAGACGTGGATAACTTATTGTGGTAAATTTAGATTAACTAAGTCATATTTATAGGATTTTTTGAGTGTCAAATGACCACCAATACCCATAGAATATAGCTGTTATAGGGTATTATGTTAATTTTTAGCAAAATGACCAAAATATCCCTTATTAACATTCAAAAATGGCTAAAATTTAGGGGTATTTTAGTAACAATACTCTTGTTTAATAAAATAGTTGTTAAGAGTTTTTTTTAACCAAAATACCCTTCCAAGATGTCACGATCCGTACCCTGTTTAGGGGCACGAGAACGTGGGGGTACGTCCAGCCTACGTCACAGTGTCGGGCGGTAGAACGCTGTATAGGTCGTCTACAATGTCTATCAACTAACAATCTAAATCATAAACTGTCATCTCCGCACGGAGGTATAATATGACATCTCAACTATACAATTTCAATCACAAGTCTAAGGAAGATAGAGCACGATATGGAATCAGATAAAAGAAAGAAACTGAATAAATAGTAAAGTTATTACATCACACAAGTTTAGGTGTCCAACACAAATAAATACATATCCTGAATATAAATAAGTTCATCTAACAATCGGAATTATTCGATACAATATGAAAACTAAACTTCTAAACTATAACTGGGGCAATATCTACTGAGCTAGATCCTCTCCAGTCTCTTGTGTGCCACCCTCGTATGCCTCGTAGAAGGTAGGACAGTCATCTATATTATCTATAATATTTTGTCAACGTATCCAGTCAGGATGGAACGAGTAATCTAGAAATCCCAAGTAAATGGCAGTGACTATAAAACAGTTATAAACAGTTATATTGATGAACATGGTAAGATAGACAGAAATCTGTGAGAACAAATAATGGAAAAAAAACTACTATATCAAGATAGAACAATGTAATGGTGAATTGAATGTATACAACTGTAATAGACAATGTGTTTTGGAATACCAGTTGGATATGTGACCGGCTTGGGATATTCAATGCTTACACTAAGGCTAGCTCAACCATGTGTGCAATGTATGCTTAGCTAGTAGCCAATGATTACACTATTTGTCGATAGTTCTTAATCACATATCTAACTAGTATTACTCCCACCCCACTGATACGATGGATCCAACCATAACACGTTACTAGCCAATGTTAACCAATATTTATCCAATGTTATCCAATACCAACAAAAACAGTATTCGATACCATCATGATGAGTTAAGGTAACATCTCATGACTGAAAATCCAATACAATACCAATCCGTGTACAATCGTGCCAAGACTCATAGTAGACATCAAATAGAACTAACTAGAACTGAAATACAGTAATTACCAAGTAAATGAAAGAACTATCAGAGAATGTACTCGCCTGATACCCTGAATGACTGATGTATACAGATGTCCGAACCGATGTCACAAGGTCCTATTTAGAGCAATACAGGTTATATATATTCAATGTATAATAATTAAAGTGTATAATACAATCTACATGATACTATGCCTCTCTACGTCAAAAGTCAATCCTTGGTCAACTCTTAGTCAAACTAAGTCAACATCTAGGATTTGGTCAACTGTCTAGTCAAAGGGGTCAACTCTATCTAAGCTAGTCATAATTCTAACCATAAACCCACATACTCTAGGATACCTTAAAGTACTATATCATATACATATATATCATGCATGAATTCTTAACAAGCCACATATACTATGGTATCCCAAATCACATATATCATCTATAGATACTATCCACTTACCCTTAGCCCATATCTCAAATACCTTAACTATTAGTTAATACCTTTGTTCTAAGATACACTATCTACTCCTAAGATACTAACATAGTATCCTAAGATACTACCTTAACTCTAACATCTACTAAACACTAACTAACTAACCATCTAATCTTCTAACTCTAATATATCATAGATACTAAGATATCTATATACACTAATTATTAACTTCTAAGATAACTCTAACATATCCCAACTAACTCTAATACTAATACTTGATACCAAATAGGATACCTTACTCAAGTTCTGTGAGACCCGTCTCACTGATCGGTATTTTATACGGATACGTATTTATTTGAGCCGTATTTCGTATTTATCGATTTGCGTGATATTTTAAAAAATTTTAAGTATAGGATTTTCATGACATGGATTTGGTTTTATTTGGTTTGGTTCCACTTTGACTTGGTTTGGTTTGGTTTAGTTTGGTTTCTCATGAGATGAGGTGTATGGTTTAGATTGAGTGGAGAGGATAAATGGTGGAGATCACTTGAGCTTGTTTATAAGCCACCTACCACTCTTTCTCCTCCATTATTTCATTCTATCTTCATCTTCTTCCTCCAGCCCAAGGCAAGTACACCTTGCCGAATGTTTGACGATTTTAATTCCGTCTGTTCCATTCTCTTTATTGTTACATTCTAAGCATATTTAGAACTTGGAGTTTTCCAATTTGATGGCTAGATTGTTGTAGATCTAACTTTGAAGAAATTTTGGTTTTTATGGGTCTTGATCTATTTTGACTACATGTTCTTGGTTAGCTAGTGCTTTCATGTAGCTTGCTCTCTGCAATATGGATTTGGGGCTCTCAGTGTTAGTGGTAGGAGCTTGAGTCATGGATTCCATGGCCATCTCCTCGGATTAATTTGCTGTTCTGGAAATGGTGATCCGCATGAGGCTTGGCAACTTTCAGCCGCATAAGCATGACCTTATTTTAAATAAGCTTCCATTTCTTAGCCGCATATAGCCAACTGCTTGTATGGCCAATTAAATAATGATTTAGTGGCTTCAAGAGATTGTAGCCGCATAAGCTTCTGCATTGGCATATATATAACAATTGCATCCGCATGGCCATGGCTTGTGTCAGCATAGATATATCCCTTAGCATGCATAATGCATGCGTTATACTACATTGCTTGTATCAGCAAATTAATGCATGCATTATATTCCTTTGCATGTATTAGATGATATTTTAATTAAGTTTGCATGCGTTGCATGCATTAAACATGCAAGCATTAATTGTCTTTTCTTTTCTTTTGGCCTAAGGCATTGAGTTGGCCGCATATACATTATACAGTTCATGGCCATTTGTATATTTCGGCAGCATGTGGGCCATTTTGAGCTGGCCGCATACAATGTACTTAGCTTGGTCGCATATGAACTACTGGCCATGCGGCTAGTAGCATGTGTTAGGCTTCATGTTTGGCCAATTGCTTCAAGCTTTGAATGCAACTTTTGCATGCATTAATGCACGCATTTGCATTACTGGTGGAACTTAATCATTAGTCGCATGCATTAGTCATGCATGGCCGCATGCTGCAGTCTATTATTTTGGCATATAGTGTTAGCTTGGCCACTTTAGGCCGCATGCATTATTTTGGCATAATATATGGTTGGCATTTATTATATTAGTTGTCCACCCATTTCACTTGGCCGCATGGCCTATGTAAAAAAAAAATCCTGGCCGCATGCAACAACAGTTGCGGGCCGCATGAAGCATAAAGTTGCTGGCTTGCATTTATTTTGGAGCCGCATGACCTTCAATTAATTACTGAGCCGCATGGAATTATTTGTTGACCAATTAAATGTGTGTTGGCCGCATGGCCTCTTCCCACTTGCTGGCCGCATGGCCATTGTACTTTTGGACTTTGAATTTAATATTGGATCACATGGCTTTTACTGAGCTGTCTGTACTTGCAAGATATTTTATTATATGTCGTCATTGCTTGGCCACGTGAACCAATATTTAAAAGGTTCACGTGAACTTTTTTATTGCATTAATTGTGGGGGGTCCCACATAGCTTCTTTTAGTTGACTTGCTTGAGTGGGAGTTTGCATGAGGGTCCCACTATCTTTGGTCTTATTTGATTTCATGACCTATTATTGTTTCCTGGCCGCATGGGTGGCCTCCCACTCTCTTTGGACGCATGAAGGTTCTCCCACTTTTGGACCGCATGGGGTCCATTTTGATTATTTAAAAGTTTTATTTGCCTAAATTGTGGTCAGAATTTCTTCCCACTCCCAACATGAAAGTTGTAGAGTTTCTTCTTGGCTTCAAGAATATACATATTATAAATATATTATTATTTAATTGTGCAAGTTTTTTCCTTCTTTGATAATGACTTGACACGACAGTGACCCGTGGTGGTGCACTCTTGACCATGAACTTGACATGATATTCTCGACATGATAACTTGAAATGACAAATAAGAATGATAATGATAGTGGCCCGTCGTGGCGCACTCCTGACAAAAATTAATTAATTGTCTTGACACCGTGGGTGTTTGTACTGAATGTGCTTGTATAAGCTACCGTCTAGTCTTGTATCATGTCTAGGAGATGAATTCCTGATTTCTCACGGTCAGGGAGTCATATTGAATCGGGCTAGGCTAATGACTAGAATAAACAAGTAGTTCATAAGAGATTTCCCAGTTACAGGCGATCCCGTTATCCCGACCACAATTGTTTGGACTTGTAGTCTGCCGTCGAGTAGGGCACATTTCCAGCCCACCGTCGTGTGGGGCACATAATTATTGATAAACTGCTTAATGAATCCAAGTCGCCTGGATAACCTGGATTAGCTGCAGGGCTTGTGGCTGAGGAACATCTCATTGCATCTTGCTAGTAACTAGGCCTGTGATAACCCTAGTTAGTTAAAGTATCAAGCCGTACTTATTGCTTGGCCGTGAATGTTGCATGGAGTTCAATCTGTCTAGTCTTGTCTTGATCTTGTACATGATTGTTACATGTCCTGATTTCTTATTTTATCTTGCCGATAAATGGTGGAAGAAACCAAGTTCCGTTCAGACGAAGGGTCACAACCCCGGTCCTTGTTTGGTTTACGGGTTGTAACCTGGTTATCTGAATAGTCCCATGGTTATCTCATCGTATATCACCTTCCCAGTTCTATTTATTTAACATATTCTCCAGTTTACTTTATGTCAAATAATGATTTACTTACTGTCTTCCTATGTTCGGGATAAGTGCATTGGTACTGCACAAATCTCGATCCTTCCTTACTTATTGCTTGCTTTGTTTACTAATGATTGTTGGTTTTAAGTTCATAGTTCGGCCTCCTTTGTGGTACTTGCTATTTGGGGTCTAACCCACTGGTTTTGCATGGCCAGGTTCTAATAGAAGAGCCCGAAGGATCTACCGCACCATCTACTCGACGGTGACCAGCCAGAGCACCAGAGTGCCTCAGTGGGTTTCTTTTTATTCTCCCACTGATATTTAAATTCTCCTCTTGTAACGTTTAGCCCCGAGCATGTGTTTTGCTCGTGTTTGGTATTTTCTTGATATTGTAGCCTATGGGCATAAACATGATATGTGTATTCTAGACTATAGCTAGTCCTTATCATGTACGACTAATATTCTAGCTAGTCATCAGTTCTGTGATACTGGCTTCATGATCATTCATGTATACATGGTTCGGGACGCCTTACTATTGTATGTATGATGATCGTGTTCTTTGCTCTTGAATAATTACCTGTGATTGAGATACCTAGGATTGTTAAACCATAGGATTGACTGATGGCTTATTGAGTAACCCCCATGTCTTGACAGCTTATACGTGATTTCAGAGTATTAACGTACTTTGGGATTGCGTAGCTGGCTATGTCTGCCCCCGCTCTCCAGTATTCTGGTTCTGGGGCGTGACATGATTTTAGCGGTGGCCCATGCAGGTCTCGATTTTCAGATTTGTGGGGGTTACCATGTTTAGATATCTCAATCACAATTATCCTTATTGATCTCTTTCGGATTATTCTCTATCTTTGATACTTGACTTGATATCGGTTTTGATCATTGATTATTCCTGTTCCCATGATTGGATCTTGTGTCCTTCAACTTTCAAGGGCACTGTTCTTGATCCTTCTGATTATCTTGTTCGTGTTTTGCCGAGGGCAGCTCAGCATTCTTCAGCCAGGCCAGTTATGGAGGATCAGTCTCAGCATGCAGGCAGAGATGTCAGTCCATCCCAATCAGTCAGTCGCTTCTGTCTTCGTATCTTGAGACAGGTGATAAAGTTCATGCATCTGTTTCAACTACGATGACACGTCCTGGGTAGAGTCATGTCTTGAACTAAGTCATTGGTACCGACTTACCATGAGGCTTGACTTTTATCCATTTTTGGGAGTCAGCTTAGGCCAGCGAGGACGTTGGTTTCTACACAACTGTTTCAGGAGACATATTGATCCGTGTGCCTCCAACCCTTCTTGATTATTATTGTAATTGTTCTTGTGCATTTATTTACTGCTTACGCATTTATTTACATTACTGATTGTTTTACTTTATTTATATGCCATGCTTGATTTATTGAGATTGTTGAGTTTCCTGGAGCTTTTGTTATCTTACTCGACTAGCCTCAGGAAATTTCGAGGACGAAATTTTTCTAAGGTGTGGAGAGTTGTGAGACCCGTCTCACTGTATCGATATTTTATACGGATACGTATTTATTTGAGCCGTATTCGTATTTATCGATTTGCGTGATATTTTAAAAAATTTTAAGTATAGGATTTTCATGACATGGATTTGGTTTTTATTTGGTTTGGTTCTACTTTGACTTGGTTTGGTTTGGTTTAGTTTGGTTTCTCATGAGATGAGGTGTATGGTTTAGATTGAGTGGAGAGGATAAATGGTGGAGATCACTTGAGCTTGTTATATAAGCCACCTACCACTCTCTCCTCCATTATTTTCATTTCTATCTTCATCTTCTTCCTCCAGCCCAAGGCAAGTACACCTTGCCGAATGTTGGACGATTTTAATTCCGTTTGTTCTATTCTCTTTATTGTTACATTCTAAGCATATTTAGAACTTGGAGTTTTCCAATTTGATGGCTAGATTGTTGTAGATCTAACTTTGAAGAAATTTTGGTTTTTATGGGTCTTGATCTATTTTGACTGCATGTTCTTGGTTAGCAAGTGCTTTCATGTAGCTTGCTCTCTGCAATATGGATTTGGGGCTCTCAGTGTTAGTGGTAGGAGCTTGAGTCATGGATTCTATGGCCATCTCCTCGGATTAATTTGTTGTTCTGGAAATGGTGATCCGCATGAGGCTTGGCAACTTTCAGCCGCATAAGCATGACCTTATTTTAAATAAGCTTCCATTTCTTAGCCGCATATAGCCAACTGCTTGTATGGCCAATTAAATAATGATTTAGTGGCTTCAAGAGATTGTAGCCGCATAAGCTTCTGCATTGGCATATATATAACAATTGCATCCGCATGGCCATGGCTTGCGTCAGCATAGATATATCCTTTAGCATGCATAATGCATGCGTTATACTCCATTGCTTGTATCAGCAAATTAATGCATGCATTATATTCCTTTGCATGTATTAGATGATATTTAATTAAGTTTGCATGCGTTGCATGCATTAAACATGCAAGCATTAATTGTCTTTTCTTTTCTTTTGGCCTAAGGCATTGAGTTGGCCGCATATACATTATACAGTGCATGGCCATTTGTAAATTTCGGCAGCATGTGGGCCATTTTGAGCTGGCCGCATGCAATGTACTTAGCTTGGCCGCATATGAACTACTGGCCATGCGGCTAGTAGCATGTGTTAGGCTTCATATTTGGCCAATTGTTTCAAGCTTTGCATGCAACTTTTGCATGCATTAATGCACGCATTTGCATTACTGGTGGAACTTAATCATTAGCCGCATGTATTAGTCATACATGGCCGCATGCTGCAGTCTATTTATTTTGGCATATAGTGTTAGCTTGGCCACTTTAGGCCGCATGCATTATTTTGGCATAATATATTGGTTGGCATTTATTATATTTAGTTGTCCACCCATTTCACTTGGCCGCATGGCCTATGTAAAAAAAAAAATCCTGGCCGCATGCAACAACAGTTGCGGGCCGCATGAAGCATAAAGTTGCTGGCTTGCATTTATTTTGGAGCCGCATGACCTTCAATTAATTACTGAGCCGCATGGAATTATTTGTTGACCAATTAAATGTGTGTTGGCCGCATGGCCTCTTCCCACTTGCTGGCCGCATGGCCATTGTACTTTTGGACTTTGAATTTAATATTGGATCGCATGGCTTTTATTGAGCTACCTGTACTTGCAGGATATATTTTATTATATGTCGTCATTGCTTGGCCACGTGAACCAATATTTAAATGGTTCACGTGAACTTTTCTTATTGCATTAATTGTGGGGGGTCCCACATAGCTTCTTTTAGTTGACTTGCTTGAGTGGGAGTTTGCATGAGGGTCCCACTATCTTTTGTCTTATTTGATTTCATGACCTATTTATTGTTTCCTGGCCGCATGGGTGGCCTCCCACTCTCTTTGGACGCATGAAGGTTCTCCCACTTTTGGACCGCATGGGGTCCACTTTGATTATTTAAAAGTTTTATTTGCCTAAATTGTGGTCAGAATTTCTTCCCACTCCCAACATGAAAGTTGTAGAGTTTCTCCTTGGCTTCAAGAATATATATATTATAAATATATTATTATTTAATTGTGCAAGTTTCTTCCTTCTTTGATAATGACTTGACACGACAGTGACCCGTGGTGGTGCACTCTTGACCATGAACTTGACATGATATTCTCGACATGATAACTTGAAATGACAAATAAGAATGATAATGATAGTGGCCCGTCGTGGCGCACTCCTGACAAGAATTAATTAATTGTCTTGACACCATGGGTGTTTGTACTGAATGTGCTTGTATAAGCTACCGTCTAGTCTTGCATCATGTCTAGGACATGAATTCCTGATTTCCCACGGTTAGGGAGTCATATTGAATCGGGCTAGGCTAATGACTAGAATAAATAAGTAGTTCATAAGAGATTTCCCAGTTACAGGCGATCCCGTTATCCCGGCCACAATTGTTTGGATTTGTATCCTGCCGTCGAGTAGGGCACATTTCCAGCCCACCGTCGTGTGGGACACATAATTATTGATAAACTGCTTAATGAATCCAAGTCACCTGGATAACCTGGATTAGCTGCAGGGCTTGTGGCTGAGGAACATCTCATTGCATCTTGCTAGTAACTAGGCCTGTGATAACCCTAGTTAGTTAAAGTATCAAGCCGTACTTATTGCTTGGCCGTGAATGTTGCATGGAGTTCAATCTGTCTAGTCTTGTCTTGATCTTGTACATGATTGTTACATGTCCTAATTTTTTATTTTATCTTGCCAATAAATGGTGGGAGAAACCAAGTTCCGTTCAGACGAAGGGTTACAACCCCGGTCCTTGTTTGGTTTACGGGTTGTAACCTGGTTATCTGAATAGTCCCATGGTTATCTCATCGTATATCACCTTCCCAGTTCTATTTATTTAACATGTTCTCCAGTTTACTTTATGTCAAATAATGATTTACTTACTGTCTTCCTATGTTCGGGATAAGTGCATTGGTACTGCACAAATCTCGATCCTCCCTTACTTATTGCTTGTTTTGTTTACTAATGATTGCTCGTTTTAAGTTTATAGTTCGGCCTCCTTTGTGGTACTTGCTATTTGGGGTCTGACCCCACTGGTTTTGCATGGCCAGGTTCTAATAGAAGAGCCCGAAGGATCAACCGCACCATCTACTCGATGGTGACCAGCCAGAGCACCAGAGTGCCTCAGTGGGTTTCTTTTTATTCTCCCACTGATATTTAAATTCTCTTCTTGTAACGTTTAGCCCCGAGCACGTGTTTAGCTCGTGTTTTGGTATTTTCTTGATATTGTAGCCTATGGGCATAAACATGATATGTGTATTCTAGACTATAGCTAGTCCTTATCATGTACGACTAATATTCTAGCTAGTCATCAGTTCTGTGATACTGGCTTCATGATCATTCATGTATATATGGTTCGGGACGCCTTACTATTGTATGTATGATGATCGTGTTCTTTGCTCTTGAATAATTTCCTGTGATTGAGATACATAGGATTGTTAAACCATAGGATTGACTGATGGCTTGTTGAGTAACCCCCATGTCTTGACAGCTTATACGTGATTTCAGAGTATTAACGTACTTTGGGATTGCGTAGCTGGCTATGTCTGCCCCCGCTCTCCAGTATTCTGGTTCTGGGGCGTGACAAGTTCCAATACTCTCTTATCCTTACTCATGATACTTGAGTGTCACGATACCAATATCCTTATGGTACCCAAGTATCACACTAGTATCTTACCCAAAACTTTAATACCTTGACACATAACTTATCTATATTTGGCTTACTTGATAACCATTTGTATCAATATTAACACACACTAACTAACACATATTACCTAACAATAATATATATATATACATATATATGTACTATATCATACATATACTCGACAACCTATGGTACCTACATTCACTTAATATCCATACTACATAGGCGCATAGGTTACATAAAATGCCTATGTCGTATAGTCATTTTTCTACTTAAAATTAATATTGTACCAATTAGAACTTCACTAAATTCTAGGATTAAAGTATGTCATAGCCCTTTGTATTAGCTTTCCGAAACTTCAAACAGATCGTATTTTCGTGTCCGAAAAGCTCCCAGAATCGCAAAAATACCGAAACGCGTTCGTCTTTCGGACAGCTGACATTCAAACAGTTTTACATAAAATTGTAGAACGATTTTAGCCTATTAATATATATATATATATATATATATATATATATATATATATATATATATATATATATATATATATATATATATTTGGAAAGCTAACTTCGATACGGTTCTTTAAAAATGGAAGATTAATCGGAGTTCTGAGCTAAAAGTTATGGCATTTCTAAGTTGTTCTGGCTACTAAAAACGTGGATGAATATTATGACGAATTTGGGTTGTTTGGACAAAAAAAACGCATGTATATTCCCAAATCTAACCATGTGTATCATGAGATACCATGACACAATACCACGTATCCTATTTAGGACACATACACCTAATCTCGGCTCAAAAAGGATACAAAGTTCCTTTGGGGACATGTATCGAACACTTGGTGGTCACAAATTCGATTTCTCCAAATTTGTATCAAAATAAAATGGGAAAAACTTCAAATAGGAATAGGAGAGTCTCAACTCCGCTCTAATGGTATCCTAATACAAATAGGGTCCTAAATGAATGTAGTTATACTAATGAAATAAAATGGAAGAATTTAGAGAGCTCATACCAAAAGGGAGATGGATTTCCAATGTAAAATTCCTATATCTAGATCTCCACCAAGCTTCAAGGCTCCAAATCTTTCCAATCCCTTCTTAGCTAGCCAATAGAGGCTTCTCCTCTCCAAGGGGGTAGATTTGTCAAGATCATGGTTCCACTGGTCGTGATTTTACAGTCTCGAACAGGGTCACTATACTATCTATCATAACGCAAAGCACAATCTAAGAGGTTCTGTTGAAACACATAACAATATGGAAAAGGACAGAAGAGAACAGAAAGACAACTGCTAACCCATCACCTGTAGCATCGGCCTCCTCGGCCGTCAGCGCAAAAGCCCTACCCCTCTGGTGTTGGGCATGATGCGGTGCCACATGTGGCCTAACCATCTCTCTGTCCTTGGGCGTGAAGGGTGAAGAGACAATCTCTCACCAGATGATCCGTTGATCCGCAGTGCAAGCATGCTCCCAACCTCTTTCTGCACACCTCCCAAGTATGGCCTGACCTCCGACAGTAGGTACAGGTGGGAGCTGGCTGAATCTGCCACTGAGGCTGCTGCTGATCCTGTGGTACTGGGGCTCGTATCGGTGCATGAAACTGTTGAAACTGAGCCCTAACTGGAACCTGAAAATGCTGTTGTGGGGGCTAGAATAATTAACGCAAAAACTGGGGATGCTTCGTCGATCCCGCACTACTGCTAGCACCACCCAAAGCATCACCGCTCCTCTTGGGCCTAAGACCGTAGCCCTCTTCCGCTATCTGAGCGTCCATCAATATCTGCTCAAAAGTTGCCTCGCGACGCCCAGAGGTGCGAGAACGAACAGCGTGGTTCAGGCCCCTCCTTAACTTACGGGCCTTCTTTCCAGCATCCTGAACCATGTCCGGGGCAAATTAGCTCAGGCGAAAGAATTCCACCGCATACTCGTCTACCGACAAGTTCCCCTGCACAAGTCCTGTAAACTGGCCCTCCAACACGCTAAGAGCTACATCAGGAAAAAACTTCTCCTTGAAGAGCCTCCATAAGTTCTTCCAGGTCAGCCCTTTCTTTAATGCACGAGGGTCCGTGCGGTACCAGGTCAGAGCAATGTCGAAGAACTAGCTCGCTGCTGCTGCTACTCGCAGCCTCTCTGGAATCTCTGCCAACTCCAGGCTCCGCTCCACATCCTCTAGCCAATCATCGGCATAAAGGATGCCCTCGGTTCTCTTGAACTCTCAAGGGTACATCTTCTTAAAGTCAAGTACTGAACTAGGCCTCGCCTGCTGCTCCTGGGTTGGAGCACCCTATGGTGGAGCCGCGGCCACCTTCTCTACTGCTGTCAGTGCCAACTGATGAGCATTCTCCATGCTCTGCCTCAGAACCTCTACATGACACTGTAATTCCTCTGTCTGTGCTCACTATGCCTCCATCATCTGCTGGAGGAACGCGAACATCTGAATGGCGTCCGTCGGAAGCACAGGTGGAGGTGGAAGAGTCTCTGGCACAATGATAGTAGGCCTCTAGATCTGCTGAGGAAGACCCCCAGATGCTGTTGTCTCTCCCACCTGGATGGTAGGAACAATAGGGGTAGTAGGGACAGCCTCCTGGACCACTCCCTCATCCGAAGAAATAGGTCACGACGGATCGGACCTCTCCGGTACTGTACTGGATCCAGCTGCCTGAGCTCGAGTCACTGTCATCCTGGAGACATATTCGAACAAAGATCAATATGGCACAAAATAAGATATTATCAAGGAAGGACAGATGAATTTGAAAAAATGTAATGAAGGATTGAAATCAAAGATTTGGAAGTTTTCTAATTGTGATTGAGTAACTATCTATATAGATTATAACCTATATCCTAATAGCAGGCTCGTAGCAGCACTATAAGTCGAGCACCACTACGAAAGCGTACTAGTTGCGACTCTGACCTGTATGGGCCACCACAAAAATGTATCACGACCCGTACCCTGTTTAGGGGCATGAGAACGTGGCTACGTCCAGCCTACACCGCAGTATCGCTGGTAGAATGCTGTATAGGTCATCTACAATATCTATCAACTAACAATCTGAATCATATAATCTGTCATCTCCGCACGGAGGTATAATATGACATCTCAACTATATAATCTCAATCATAAGTTTAAGGAAGATAGAGCACGATATGGAATCAGATAAAAGGAAGAAACTGAATAAATAGTAGGGTTATCACATCACACAAGTTTAGGTGTCCAACACAAATAAATACATATCCTGGATATAAATAAGTCTCATCTAACAATCGAAACAATCCTATACAACATGAAAACTAAACTTCTAAACTATAACTGGGACAATATCTACTGAGCTAGACCCTCCTCAGGCTCTTGTGTGCCACCCTCGTATGCCTCGTATAAGGTAGGACAATCATCTATATTATCTGTAATATTTTGTCAACATATCCAGTCAGGATGGAACGAGATCTCATCTAGAAATTCCAAGTAAATGACAAGGACTATAAAACAGTTATAGACAGTTATATTGATAACATGGTAAGATAGACAGAAATCTGTGAGAAAAAATAATGGAAAAGAACTACTATATCAAGATAGAACAATGTAATGGTGAACTGAATGTATACAACTGTAATAGACAATGTGTTTTGGAATACCAGTCGGATATATGATCGGCTTGGGATATTCGATGCTTACACTAAGGCTAGCTTAACCATACGTGTAATGTATGCTTAGCTCGTAGCCGATGATTATACTATTTACCGATAGTTCTTGATCACATATCTAATTAGTATTACCCCCGCCCCGACTGATACGATGGATCCAATCATGACATGTTACTAGCCAATGTTAACCAAAATTTATCCATTGTTATCCAATACCAACAAGAACAGTATTTGATACCAATATATCCTATGTTATCCAATACCAACAAGAACAATATTCGATACCATCGCGATGAGTTAAGGTAACATGTCATGACTGAAAATCCAATGCAATACCAATCTGTGTACAATCGTGCCAAGACTCATAGTAGATATCAAATAGAACTAACTAGAACTGAAATACAGTAATCACCAAATAAATAAAAGAACTATCAGAGAATGTACTCGCCTGATACCCTGAGTGACTGATGTATACAAATGTCCAAACCGGAGTCACAAGGTCCTATTTAGAGCAATACATGTTATAATATATTCAATGTATAATAATTAAAGTGTATAATACAATCTACATGATACTATGTCTCTCTAGGTCAAAAGTCAACAATTGGTCAACTCTTAGTCAAACTAAGTCAACATCTAGGGTTTGGTCAACTGTCTAGTCAAAGGGGTCAACTCTATCTATGCTAGTCATAATTCTAACCATAGACCCACATACTCTAGGATACCTTATAGTACTATATCATATACATATATATCATGCATGAATTCTCAACAAACCATATATACTATGGTATCCCAAATCACATATATCATCTATAGATACTATCTACTTACCCTTAGCCCATATCTCAAATACCTTAACTATTAGTTAATACCTTTGTTCTAAGGTCAATACCTTGAAGGTATTGGCCATAATAGCTAATATTACCAAATATCAATACATATATCTTACATCTTTACTAGTTACCTACTATTTAGAATTACTTTAGCCAATTTATCCTTTATATATACATGGATGTACCCAATGCCTATTACATATACCATTACCTTTACCTACCCATAACATATACCATTATCTTTACCTACCCATAATATATGCCAATATACCTTGGTTCTATTGGTATCCCAATACCAATACCTTGGTGGGAAGTCCAATACCTTAGTCTAGGTATAAATACCTTAGCTACCAATATCAATCTTAGATATCTAGTATCTACCATAAGCTACTAGCTAACCAATATCTTAACATCTAACCTTAGTATCTAGGTAAACCCCTTTACCTTGAAGATAAACCCATACCTTACCTTGTAGGTAAACCATTACCTTAAGGTAAAGGTAAATCTAAGATACACTATCTACTCCTAAGATACTAACATCTAGTATCCTAAGATACTATCTAACTTAACTCTAACATATACTAGACACTAACTAAATAACCATCTAATCTTCTAACTCTAATATATCATAGATACTAAGATATCTATATACCCTAATTATCTTAACTTCTAAGATAACTCTAACATATCCCAACTAACTCTAATACTAATACTTGATACCAAATAGGATACCTTACTCAAGTTCCAATACTCTCTTATCCTTACTCATGATACTTGAGTGTCACGATACCAATATTCTCATGGTACCCAAGTATCATACTAGTACCTTGTCCAAAACTTTAATACCTTGACATATAACTTATCTATATTTGGCTTACTTGATAACCATTTGTATCAATATTAACACACACTAACTAACACATATTACCTAACAATAATATATATACATATATATGTACTATATCATACATATACTCGACAACCTATGGTACCTACATTCACTTAATATCCATACTACATAGGCTCATAGGTTACACAAAATTACAATATCGTATAGTCATTTTCTACTTAAAATTAATATTGTACCAATTAGACCTTCACTAAATTCTAGGATTAAAGTATGTCATAACCCTTCGTATTAGCTTTTTGAAACTTCAAACGGATCACATTTTCGTGTCCGGAAGCTTCCGGAATCGCGAAAACACCGAAATGCGTTCGTCTTTCGGACAACTGAAACTCAAACAGTTTTACAGAAAGTTCTAGAACGATTTTAGCCTATTAATACATATATTTGGAAAGCTAACTTCGATACGGTTCTTTAAAAAAATGGAAGATTAATCGAAGTTCTGAGCTAAAAGTTATGGCATTTCTAAGTTGTTCTGGCTACTAAAATCGTGGATGAATATTATGACAAATTTGGGTTGTTTGGACAAAAGAAACACATATATATACCCAAATCTAACCATGTGTATCATGAGATACCATGACACAATACCACGTTTCCTATTTAGGACACATACACCCAATCTTGACTCAAAAAGGATACGAAGTTCCTTTGGGGACACGTATCGAACACTTGGTGGTCACAAAGTCGATTTCTCCAAATTTGTATCAAAATGAAATGGAAAAAACCTTCAAATAGGTAGAGGAGAGTCTCAACTCCTGTCTAATGGTATCCTAATGCAAATGGGGTCCTAAATGAATGTAGTTACACTAATGAAATAAAATGGAAGGGTTTAGAGAGCTCATACCAAAAGGGAGATAAATTCCCAATGTAAATTTTTTAGATCTAGATCTCCACCAAGCTTCAAGGCTCCAAATCCTTCCAATCCCTTCTTAGCTAGCCAATAGAGGCTTCTCCTCTCCAAGGGGGAGAGAATGAAACGAATTTGGATCAATTTAGAAAAAAATTAGGTGTAGGAGCAATTTGGAAGAAAAACTCCTAAATTGGGGCTTGAAATAAAAATGGAAAGAGGAAGAAGATGAAGTGGGACTTTATAAATAATGTGGGCTGCCATAGGGATTTAGGGTTAGGGTTTTGGGCAATGGGAAATGTCCACTAAGCCATGACAAGTTAGGGATTAAACCTCTCTTCCTATTGAGGTGTTTAGTTTGGCCTTCTAACTAATTCTTCTAATCTAGCTAGAGACTAACTAAAGTTCAATTAGGCTAGTTCTAATCATCTTGTTGCATGGTCATGACAAGTGGGTTTGGGTCTTCTAAGATCACAAATCATCATTCTAATTTAAAGGCTAACCATTAATCATATTCAAAATATAACACATGCACCATATTAACTATTTAACTAATTAACCAAAATATAAAGTTTAGTTTTCAAAAAAATAATTAGCACTCAAGATATAATATATGAAACCACACTATTAACAGTAATTAGGAAAAAGTTAAAAATACTCCTGTTCCAGGAAAGTGGTGGTGACACAAGGTTATAATAATGTTAATAAAGGGGGATATTTTGGTAAAATATTTTTCAAAATATTAATGTGGTGGGCTCGGGGGGGGGGGGGGTCTGGGTTGACTGGGCCTAAGACTGAGCTTGACCGAGTCGTCGACTGGGTTAGGGAGCCAAACTCGATTCAGACCTGGTTTTGGGTCGGGCTGGACCTATGGGCCGGTACATTAAACCCATCATGAACCCATCGAGTCGGTCCATTACCTAGACCGACTCAGGACGAGTTTGACCGTGTCGAACCCGGGCCGAATTTGATCGTCCGACCCAATACATACCTTGATCCACCTCTGTCATGTCGTCCCTCCCTAAACATAAGCAACTCAAACTCATTATAGATCCCAATTTCATGGGATCATCACCCACAAGTGCCATAGGGTATATAGGGAGAGGCAGTTGTCGAAAGTGTCACTAGCTTACTATTACGTACAAGATTTTTTGCTCCATCGAGTTGATGTTGCACAACAATACAAGCCAAGAGATTTAGTTGAAAGGTTCTAGAATTCTCAAGAGTATGGTAAAATTCTCTCGAACTTCATGAAGTTCCCCTAATTTTCTAGAAGCTCTACGATCTTTTCATCATGTTAATATCGTAGGCCTAGATCTTTCTTTTTTCTAGAAGTTTCTTATAATACTCTTGTGAGCCTATAAATAAGATATGAGTCTCGTATGTTCCTCACCACACAATTAATTGTAAACTCTTCCTAATATAGTAAGTAGTCGTAAACTTTTTCAGGTATAGTAAAGTTTTCAACATTCCAATAATTTTTTTTGTTCCACATTTTTTCATTTTTGTCTTAGCGATCTAGTTAAGCATTTGTAGAAAGACTTATATAAATCTTGGATGAGGAAGTTCAATTGTAGCACTAAATAAATGTAGACAAAAATACTAAGTCGTTATAATTAGAGTAATGCTACAGTTACAACCAAATGCTTACAACCCTCTTACAACTACTCACCCATTGTTGACATGTGGACCATGGCCCACATGTCAGCACATGGGTGAGTGATTGTAAGAGAGTTGTAAGCATTTGGTAGTAGACTTAGCATTATTGTTATAATTAACATTTAATACAAGTAGCATGTCATGACTCCCTCAACATTGAGCCCTACATGATACAATTAATTCCCTATTTGGGCCAAGGCCCTTTATCCATTGCCATATCTACTAACAATGGGAGATAAACTTAGGATTTCCCACCACCATACTCCCACCACCCAACAGAAAACATGGCTCTTCTTCCACTCCCGTACCCTCCACCCCTCCCCCTCCTCCACATGCCCTCCAGACCCATCTCCCCCACTCCGCTCCTCGCCGTCTCTTCTTGGCCGCCCCTCCGTCTCCGGCGCCGGACCGGCCCTGTCCGGTCGGTAGGCAAGGAGGAGACCGAGCTGAGGGTCTCCCCCACCGAAGAGGAGCATCAGCAGCAAGAAGAAGAAGAAGAGGAAGAGGAAGCGACACCGGAGGACTTGGAATACATTGCACAGATAAAAAGGGTCTTCTTCTTCTTCTTACTTCTTACTTCTTGAAAAAATATACGTGCATGGTTGTGTACTGATTAGTGCTTTCTTTGTTGGCGAAAGGTGCTGGAGCTTCTCAAGAAGAACAGGGACATGCTCTTCGGCGAGGTGAGCTCATCTTCATTTCTCAAATGGGCAATTTCTAGATTGCTGCTTTACTGTGTGTAGTTTGACCGGAACCTGTGAATAAATTGTGGGCAATAGTCACATAATTAAGCACACTTTGGAAAACCTACTAACAACATTACAATTAGCTCGTCCGCGTACATCATGGAAGCCCTATCTTACCTGGTGGCGGTTGTTTTGCTCAGACTCAAAATTTAGGCTAAGATGCAACTAAATACAACCAGCTTTTTCCGATCTGCAAGCTATCCTAAACTATTACAAATCAACAAGTCGCTACCAGTGTTCTAAATGGCGGTTGAGGCGGCCGCCTAGGCGGTAGGCGGTCTCTGTTCGCACCGCCTGTGTGGAGTAGGCAGCCAATGGAGGTTTGGCGGCGTAGACGGACGCCTAGGCGGAGCAATACCTAACAAGATGTTTTGGCCAAAAGATTTTGCAATTATTATGGGCCTATGATTCACTTTTACAAAACTAAAACTTCATAAATCTTCGTTCTACAACCTAATTATGCACGGAACACCCTTAAAATATGCATATTATGCAAAAAAAAAAAGTAAAATAGTAAAAATGTCCAAAATGTATCAACCGTTTAGGAGGCGCCTATGCGGTGCCTAGACAGCAGGCGGTAGGCGGACTCTCTCTCCGCCGCGCACCCGTCTACCGCCGTTTAGAACCTTGGTCGCTACCCTAAGTTACTACCCTAGACTGTTATAATTAACAACCAGGTGGATTCTTTTTAATGACATCTCCGATGATTGTGATGCTCTCGTAAGAAAGTTTGACTACTTTTATTACTTCTGGACGGTTGGAGCTTCTAAACACTGCCTCTAATCTGGTTTCTAACATAATGCTCTATACTAATGGCTAATAGTTCTCGTGAAGTTTACTTGTCCTTGTTAGCAGAATCTCAGGGAAGCCCTTCATGCACTTTTCCGTTTGCATTGAATTTGAGATTGTAGTATTTTTGATAGTGTTTAACTTGTAATATCTACTACTTGTATCCGATGTTTTACCTTATGTTTTACTTCAATATATTTGGTTGGAATCTCCTTGATCCCATCATCTCAAAAAAAAAAAAAAAAAAAAAAAAAAAACACAACGGAATGCCTGAACTTTCCCCTGATTTTCAACTTGCTATCCTTGCACCCTGTAACTTTAAGACATTATTTGGAAGTGTGAAAACTGGAAGGTATCACTGTTAAAACAAGTTATTGGTCGGGAAAAGTAGAGGGTGTTAAGTTCTAATTGTAATAGTTTAGAGTGGAAACTTGCTAATATGGCAAAGCTTAGGGCATTTAATTGCAAACTAGCCCAAATGAAATATATAGCAGATTTTTCCTAGACTATGTTGTACGGTACGAACAGGGGAAACTGAAATCCATATCTGCATTGTTTTTGTACCCTTATCTTTGTCCGTATTTATGCAACATAGGTGACTACTTAGTACCTGTATGAAAATATTTGTATCATGTATCCGTATTTTGTCCTTATCTGTGTCCTTATTTGTGCACCATAGTTTATTAAACAACAATAACAATAATAGAGAAACCTATATCTCAAATCCTTGGGATTACTACCTTGTTTAAAACCTTAAGTTATATGAGACAACCTTCCTAATATCATGGATGCTATAGTTTCTTTTCTCCTATTTTTAAGAACATTGGTCAAGTATGTTTTGTAATGGCACAGACTGGTGGTTAACTTTTTTTTTTTCTTCTTCTAGTCGTTTAGATGGAAATGGAAATTAGTACATTATACTTTTACCCTCCAATGCTCTCAGGTGAAGTTAACTGTCATGATTGAGGATCCTAGAGATACAGAACGTAAGATACTCCTTGGAATTGAAGATCCCGACGATATTACCAGGGATGATTATGCTGAAGCTTTGGAAGACGTATGTGCTGCGTTCTGTAAGATGCATAACTCCGATTCCCTCATGATATGCATTTATATGAATCTACTATTTTTGAAGCTAAATGGCATATTTTATTAATATTCTAAGCATGCCAAGAGCATAGATATCTTCCATCACGTATCTTATGTTACACTCTTTCCTTCCCGCATATATAGGAAATCCTGTTCATAACTATTATATGTCAAAATATATTCCTTTACCTTTTACCTTAAACCATTTCCTTGAAAAGCGATTTTACCAAGTTTGCCTGCTCATAGCTCCTACATATAACAACATGCTCTTCTACCGATCTACGACATGTTGCATTCTTACTTTTACCTTCCATGCATGCATTACTTGAATTGGGACTTAACCACGCTCTAGTTTTCAGTCTAGCAATAGTGTTCTTGTACATGTGGTTTACTACTAGTTCTTCAGCGACCCAATCCTGCTTCAACTAACTTGCTTTCTGTTTCTAATTTGCCTCAGACTCATTAGAGGGCACAATTTGACTTTTCCCTCACCTCTGGATTGTAATGGCTATTTGAGGAATACCCTCCAGGATTTGATATGAGGATGTCACTTGTATCCACTCTTTGGCTTAATGTGCCATAGAGATAAAGGCAATTCCCTAGGGTTAAAAAAGGATGAGTCGACGAATAAGATTAATAGGCCCACTAAATGGAGCTTAATCTGATTAATCTGGTGGTGTCTGTTGCAGTATCGGAATCGGTATCGGACTATTCCTATGAGTATTAGGATCGCCGGTATTGGTAGTATCGGCGGTTTCGAATCGGAGTATCAGATTTTTTTGGCATCGGACTATTCGTACCAAACTACTTGGAAGCTATTTGTACTATATCCCTTCTTGTTCCAACTGCATGTTGACCTTTATATGTTGTTATGACCTAATCAAAAATTTTCTAATAATTACACTAATGACAATGATAATAAATATTTTATTTTATTTTATTATTATTAAACTTGCATGGAAAATCCTTAGACAAATTTTGAAATTGCATATTTGGATGGACACCTCACATGGTTAGGTGTCAAGTTATTAGGTAAGTGGCATTCCTCCATGCCACATGGCTTAGTGCATGGAGAGAAGCCTCCAACTAAAGCCACCTCACCCTTCCCTCTCCATTATATACATGTTTTCTCTCTCCCTCTCATTTCTTCTCATCCCTTCTTCTCCATACCATCTCCTCCACCCCTCCTTCCTCTTCCTCTTGTGCTGCTGCTACTGCTGCGGTTGCTGCCATCGCCGGCCACCCGCTGCCATCGTCCGCCGGACACCACCTCCAGCACCACCTCCTCCTTCTCCTCCTCTTCCACTTCTCAAAACCTAGGTAAAAACTCCAATTTTTTTCTCATTTTCTTTCAATTTCAGATTTAGGTTAAAATTGGGTTATATTTATAATTCAAAATTTTGATTTGGGTTATGTTAGGAAAGGTTGGGAGAACAACTAGGTCTTCATCCAACCAAGGCAAGTCCTCTTCCTTCTCCCTCTTGAAATTTTCTCTAATTTGACTTTACAAATTTCTTAAATTAATATGGTTTAGCTACAATTTCTGAAATATATGAAAAAATTATGATAAATCTCAATCTTATGAAGACATGATATTAATATAGGCATTAAATTTGGAAAAAATCCATTCATGGACACAATAAATGTATATACACATAATGTGGGACACAATGTGTAGGATACAAATAAATGGACACTTCGATTCAAGTTATTTGTATATATATATATAAATATGAAAATGTGTGGACACAACCTATGAGTCGCATACATACATGGACACCTATATATCATGATATAGTTCATGGACACAACACATGAGTTATATTTTCATGAAAACTTAAATTAAATTTTGGTACCGCTTATGGGCAAAATCCCTATACTTGTTTAAATTCAAATTTTTACATATGGATATATCTCTAGTATGATATGTACACGTCCGGTTAGTTTTGAAGGTGTAGGATCAATAACTTTTGTTTTATTATAAACATCATTTCTGTCCATACTTTAAAATATATCAAATTAACATAGTTTGACATGATTACGTATCTAATATGGATGATTATAGATACCTACATGTTAAGGTAACCCTACACCTACTAAGTTTCAATTTTTAAATTTTCTTTCGCACCCTCAAGAAGCTAAAATATGATGTGTATCAAGTATGAGTTAAGTTTAATATTTAGATCCAATTTTGTATAAAATTTATAGCAAGACAATAATACAAATTTTATAAAATTATTTTATATGTGATTTGGAAGCAAGGTTTTGATATCGTTGCGCTACTAATAATTTTGTTTTTGAACTTAGGTAGTATTTAGCAAGTTGCAAATAACTCAAGAAAATTTTATTACTTGCTTATTATTTGCTAGTCTATATTTAATCACATTTTATATACAATGCTTGCGTAAGTTTCTGGTGTTCGAGGGTTGCTCCACTGAAGGGGTCGGCGTACCCATTTATTATTATATTTGTCCATTGAAAATTTTCGGAATCAACGAATACAAAGGAGATTTTGCCGGAATTTTTGAGAAATTTCAGAGTTGGCCATTTTGGAAAGTCGAAATGGTTAAATCCTAGTCCCTAATTTTATCAAATTTTCTAATATAAACATAACCCTGAAATCCTTGAAAGTGTTGCCTTAGGCACACAAGTTTTAGTTTGACATTTTATTCCGCTAAGATGGAATCTCCTACTTAACTTTATTTCCGTTTAATGTGTGTTCTCTATCACACGAAAAACGAGATACAAAATTGAAATGTACTTTAACTAAGTTACATTTTGGTAAGAATTGCATTTGGGATGGGAGAGAAAACTTTGTATCACACCTTCGAAATCTTTGCAATATTATATTTTTACAAAACTGATCATTTCCTGTTATCGGCATTCGTACGGCCATACGATGTCCGAGATGAGGCTTAGCTCACTTTCCTGTTTCCTGTTTTTCATTGGATTCCGAATTCCCGAATTCGGTCCTGTAATATCCAATGTAGCCTGTTTCGATATTCTTGAAAAATTTCAAGTCATACGACAATTGTTATAACACTTGATTCCGATAACTCGAAAAACCACTCATGTGTTATCCTGATTATATTACATCTATATGTGATCCTGATACTAATGTGACGGATAAATCTAAGCATCGCCCATTAAGTATAAACCTGATCCCGGGTAAATGGGATAATTGTTGAGAAAATAAAAGTTGTGTGATCCAGAAGTGTTTCTCTAAATATTGCATTTGCATACATGATTTGTCAGAGGTTTACACATTTATACATGACACCTAAATTCCTTTGGAAACAGATGCAAACACTGTAGGAAATATTTGTCAGTAAATCTACTTTAAAATTATCCTTTCCTCCGGTTCAATTTCGAAATTTTTATCATCTTACTTTATCTTCCTTACTCCTTTGACTGAGGACTTGCTCGTCATATTGACGACCTAGTTTTGTTCACTAGATTTGTAGACATATTTTCAAAGAACTGCTACGACACGTTGAAAGGAAGCTGGAGAACAAGAACGAGATTTTACTTTTGAAGGCAATTATGTTAAAATCAGAATACTCTCTATTTCATTAATTCAGGTATACTTTTATATATTGGGTTAATTGTTACACTGGGTAGAGTAGTTCATTTTCCTATTTATAGCTTAGAATATTTCTTGTAGAATAATATAGATTTTATTATACAAGATTATGACCTGTGATAACCTATCCTAGAGCCTTACAGGCGACAATCATGAATACGGGTACTGGAGTATTCATATGTCGCATAGCCTGGGGATGGTGTTACGTACTCGGCTCGCCGTATTCTGGGTGCGGGGCGTGACACGTCTTTTTAGTAGTGGCCCATGCAGGTCTCGAAAATAAAGAACCTAGGATAGGATGCAGGTGTTGATTTGGATTCATTTATGGTAAAGACAATATTGAATGTCTTGAAATTGTCGAATAATCAAGAATGACGTTTGGCATATTCAGATCACATGGAATAAAGAGATTCAGACTTAGACCAGTTACATTTTCGACTAAAGTTCTCGAAAGATAGAAAATATAAGAATAATTTTGAGTCCAGCTGGATTCTTTTATAATGAAGGATTGAGGTATGATACAGGGTGAGATTCTAATGCAGTTAGCTTCGTGAGTCATATGTTGATAAAAGATTGATTGATTTCTTAAGAATAAATTGGACGATATAAGATAAAATACTTGGGATCCAAATAGAAGTATCGGTTGGATTTGGCATAGTAAAGGATTGTAGAAAATTCTTTAAGGATATCGAGCTTGACAACATCAGTAAACCTGTGTTTGGGTATATCTAGAACTATTATATAGAATAGGATAGTAAGAAAAGAAGGACCATGTAGCCAATAGCCAATAATGATTTAAGATTTTGGAATAAATATAATGTGTTTTTGGAGATTAGCATAGATATAAATATGGCTTGGAAGGATTATTTGGTAAGCTAGTATTAGCAATATCTTGCTTAAGGTATAAGCATACTAGATATTATATTGTATATAGTTTATTGAATGTAGTGTAACTCCTTGATATTTTGATTTATTATTGTTAAATTCCGACTCGTCCCATTTTCTTGCCAGATTTTCATATATCTATTTTCCAAATCTCTAACCTACTTGAAATTTCTTAATCTCATTATTTCATCCTTATCTTATCAATTTAGAATCCTAAATTATATCCTTGTTTTTCCATCATTTTATTTTTCAACAGTATTCCTGATTTCAGTAAGTGTTCTCCTTCTAAATACCTTATAGGCATTATACTCATTAATTGTTCACTGGTTTCTTGTAAAACAATATTTTCATTTGGATATTTGTGACTGAACTCCCTGTGAAGGAATATTTATTTATTTTCTGCCTAATTGATGTTATTTTTAAGGGTCTCTTGTTGGAATTGGTTTTGATGGTCGAGAATTTTTCTTGAAGGATTAAGATAATATTAGATAAGGATTTGGGATAGTGAAACGGATGGCCTGAAAAAATATTAATTATATGGATCATGTATGGAATGTTGTGGCTTGAAATGAATGTGATTAAATTTTGAATTGCATAAGAAGACTCGATGATGGGATTACAAGATCGTACGATCGAAAGTTGATTGGAGGATTTGAGAATGACCCTAAGAATGTGAAAAGAATGTGAAAATTGTATTGATCAACGATCTGAGATAGACAAGAACTGATTTGATCTTGAGTATGGATGAGTTAATTCTGTATCAGATTCAAAAGATTAACATTTGGTTGAACTAATTCGAGTTAGTGAATGGATGTTTCCTCGGTTATATTGAGGTATATCGGAATTGATAGACGTTGATTCGATGATATTCTGTTTAGATGAACAATGAATTTGATGCATAATGAATCATCCAATATTGTTGTCTCGATTGATGCTAATTTGTGGACTATTGGTTATCGAATGATAGTATATAAGTTACAGTTGACTTGATTGAAGTGGCCATGAGTATAAATAAATGGATATTAGTTGAACTCAACTTGATAAATTCTTGGTGATTGATCATAGATTATGAGTGACAAAATTGATAACTTAGAGAAATCTTGAGTCGATATATCTTGGATGAAATTAATATGTAAGACGAAGTGATTGGTAACCACGAAATTTTTTCTGACTTGTGGATTGATATTAAGTTGGTTTGAAGATAAAAGTAAAACTAAATGCATGAATCAAGGGACGGGCAAGATTGGAATTGGAAGTAAATTATGATTGGAGAAATTATGTTGTATATATAACTTATGATTGGTGACTTAGAACTACTATTTGGATTGGTGACTGAGGTGTGAGAATTTTGATATCTCTATATTACTCACTATTTGTGGATTCAATTTCCTAATAGGATGAAGTAATTGTTAATTGAATTTTTTGTGATTAAGTATACAACTTTTTACATTTACAGATTTGACGAGGAAAAAAAAGGAAAAAAGAAAATTGATGTTTGATAGTTGAATTATGAAATGAGAAGTTGTTGCAGCTATCCGGATTAGCAAGTTACAAGATTAGCATATCACGTCAAGAAATGAGAATAAGGAATATGATTTTGAATTCGAAGAATACATGGTTATAGGTTGAAACAATATGGTGGCTGACCATTTTATTTGATCATATGGAATTCCAATAATCTTTAAGATATCAAATATCTTCGAATTGTCTTTATTTTCATGAATCTTTTGATATATATGTTTCAAAATAATTCATTTGATATAGATTACTACTTTATCTCTGTAAGGTGAGTAGAATATCTTGATTCTCTTTATATTTGTTTTGAAGTTTATCTTCAAAATTTTAAATTACGAGTACGAAATTTTTGTAAGGAGAGTAGAATGTTATGACCTAATCAAAATTTTTCTAATAATTACACTAATGACAATGATAATAAATATTTTCTTTATTTATTATTTTTATTATTATTAAACTTGCATGGAAAATCCTTAGACAAATTTTGAAATTGTATATTTGGATGGACACCTCAGATGGACACCTCACATGGCTAGGTGTCAAGTTATTAGGTAAGTGGCATTCCTCCATGCCACATGGCTTAGTGCATGGAGAGAAGCCTCCAACTAAAGCCACCTCACCCTTCCGTCTCCATTATATACATGTTTTCTCTCTCCCTCTCATTTCTTCTCAACCCCTCTTCTCTATACCATCTCCTCCACCCCTCCTTCCTCTTCCTCTTGTGCTGCTGCTACTGATGCGGTTGCTGCCATCGCCGGCCACCCGTTGCCATCGCCCGCCGGACACCACCTCCAGCACTACCTCCTCCTTCTCCTCCTCTTCCACTTCTCAAAACCTATGTAAAAACCTCCATTTTCTCTCATTTTCTTTCAATTTCAGATTTAGGTTAAAATTGGGTTATATTTATAATTCAAAATTTTGATTTGGGTTATGTTAGGAAAGGTTGGGAGAACAACTAGGTCTTCATCCAACCAAGGCAAGTCCTCTTCCTTCTTCCTCTTGAAATTTTCTCTAATTTGACTTTACAAATTTCTTAATTAATATGGTTTAGCTACAATTTCTGAAATATATGAAAAAATTATGATAAATCCCAATCTTAAGAAGACATGATATTAATTTAGGCATTAATTTGGGGAAAATCCGTTCATGGACATAATAAATGTATATACACATAATTTGGGACACAATGTGTAGGATACAAATAAATGGACACTTCGATTCAAGTTATTTGTAAATATATATTATATATATAATATGAAGATGTGTGGACACAACTTATGAGTCGCATACATACATTGACACCTATATATCATGATATAGTTTATGGACACAACACATGAGTTATATTTTCATGAAAACTTAAATTAAATTTTGGTACCACCCTATACTTGTTTAACTTCAAAATTTTTACATAAGGATATATCTCTAATATGATATGTACACGTCCGGTTAGTTTTGAAGGTGTAGGATCAATAACTTTTGTTTTATTATAAACATCATTTCTGTCCATACTTTAAAATATATCAAATTAACATAGTTTGACATGATTACGTATCTAAATGGATGTTTATAGGTACCTACACGTTAAGGTAACCCTACACCTAAGTTTCAATTTTTAAATTTTCTTTCGCACCCTCAAGAAGCTAAAATATGTGTATCAAGTATGAGTTAAGTTTAATATTTAGATCTAATTTTGTATAAAATTTATAACAAGACAATAATACAAATTTTATAAAATTATTTTATATGTGATTTGGAAGCAAGGTTTTGATATCGTTGCGCTACTAATAATTTTGTTTTTGAACTTAGGTAGTATTTAGCAAGTTGCAAATAACTCAAGAAATTTTATTAGTTGCTTATTTACTTGCTAAGGTAAGAAAGTCTATATTTAATCACATTTTATATACAATGCTTGCGTAAGTTTCCGGTGTTCGAGGGTTGCTCCACCGAAGGGGTCGGCGTACCCATTTATTATTATATTTGTCCTTTGAAAATTTTCGAAATCAACGAATACAAAGTAGGCTCTGCCGGAATTTTTGAGAAATTTCAGAGTTGGCATTTTGGAAAGTCGAAATAGTTAAATCCTAGTCCCTAATTTTATCAAATTTCCTAATATAAACATAACCCTGAAATCCTTGAAAGTGTTGCCTTAGGCACACAAATTCTAGTTTGACATTTTATTCCGCTAAGATGGAATCTCCTATTTAACTTTATTTCCGTTTAATGTGTGTTCTCTATCACACGAAAAACGAGATACAAAATTGAAATGTACTTTAACTAAGTTACATTTTGGTAAGAATTGCATTTGGGATGGGAGAGAAAACTTTCGATCATACCTTCGAAATCTTTGCAATATATTTTTACAAAACTGATCAGTTCCTGTTATCGGCATTCGTACGGCCATACGATGTCTAAGGTGAGGCTTAGCTCACTTTCCTGTTTTCTGTTTTCCATTGGATTCCGAATCCCCGAATTCGGCCTTGTAATATCCAATGTAGCCTGTTCCGATATTCTTGAAAAATTTCAAATCATACGACAATTGTTATAACACTTGATTCCGATAACTCGGAAAACCACTCATGTGTTATCCTGATTATATCACATCAATATGTGATCCTGATACTAATGGGACGGATAAATCTAAGCACCGTCCATTAAGTATAAACCTGATCCCGGGTAAATGGGATAATTGTTGAGAAAATAGAAGTTGTGTGATCCAGAAGTGTTTCTCTAAATATTGTATTTGCATACATGATTTGTCAGAGATTTACACATTTATACATGACACCTAAATTCCTTTGGAAACAGATACAAACACTATAGGAAATATTTGTCAGTAAATCTACTTTAAAATTATCCTTTCCTCCGGTTCAATTTTGAAATTTTTATCATCTTACTTTATCTTTCTTACTCCTCTGACCGAGGACTTTCTCGTCGTATTGACGACCTATTTTTGTTCACTAGATTTGTAGACATATTTTCAAAGAACTGCTACGACAAGTTGAAAGGAAGCTGGAGAACAAGAACGAGATTTTACTTTTGAAGGCAATTATGTTGAAATCAGAATACTCTCTATTTCATTAATTTAGGTATACTTTTATATATTGGGTTAATTGTTACACTGGGTAGAGTAGTTCATTTTCCTATTTATAGCTTAGAATATCCCTTGTAGAATAATATTGATTTTATTATACAAGATTATGACTTGTGATAACCTATCCTAGAGCCTTACATGCGACAATCGCGAATATGGATACTGGAGTATTCATATGTCGCGTAACCTGAAAATGGTTATGTATTCGGCTCGCCGTATTCTGAGAGCGGGACGTGACATATGTTCTTCGTCGTTGCGATCTCAAAACAATGCTCTGGAAAATTAGGTTCCATATATGTGGCCTCAATCTTGTGTAGACTATAGATCCCATCTTGTTAGTTGCAATGCTTATGGACCTGGGGCTAGAGAGAAGCACCGGAACTTGGAAGACAAATATGGATGATGTCCTTCTCCAAACCACTCCCCGCATATTCACTTGCATGTCACCATTCAATGCCTAAGTTGGTACCAAGGAACGCTATGAAGGATCATCTCCAGCTCTGCACTTGCACGAAACTTGATGAAGAAAAATCCACTATTCTTCCTTATCATCCAAATCTTCTCCTATCATGATGGGTTCGGCTATGGAGTACAAGGAAGCTCCATAAAAGTTGACAGTATTTTTTAAAACAGGTTGTTGACCTGCGCGAATCCTCTAAGTTAGGTTCCAAATTCCACCACGGGCAATGATGTTTTCCAGAGTGCATTGGCTAATATGTGGTGTGTTAAGATATTAAGTACCATTATACAATATTCCAATAAGTGTGTACCTATATGTAAATGTACCATTCACATTTCTATCTATATATATGAGTCCAAACCCTTAATTATAGTTGAGAGGTTAATAATATTCTACATGGTATCAGAGCCAAAACCTTAACCCTAGCGGCCTCCTCCTCTCCTCCTCTCTCTCACACTCAAAACCCTAGCTGCCACCAAACCCCTCCCCCCTCTCTGCCCCTCCCCCTGCAGCATGTGCACCACCCCATGTCGTATGCGCTGCCCCCCTGCCGCTTGCGCACTACTGCCGCACCATTTCACCACTCCCCTGCCGTCAGCTCCCCCCACATCTCTGTCGCCTGTTCCCTGCAAACCCCTCCCCTTGTGTCTGCTCCCTTGCATCCCCTTCGCTTGCTTCCTACAGCCCCCTGCCTCCCTGATCCCCAGCCCCCTGCTCCCTGCAGCCCCCCTCTTGCCTCCCTTCAACCCCCTTACCTTTCTGTGTAGCCACCGCCCCCCTTCCCCGCCTCCCTGTACAAACCAGCCGATCTCTAACCCTAACCAAACCACCATGTCCCCTCCACCTCCAAACCCTAATCCTAACCTAGCCACCCAAGTCAATCAAAAAAAAAATCGTCGGAGTTGAGATCTTCAAAAGGTAAACTATGATTGTTTGTGTAAACCTCTGAACTTCGACAACAACATCAAGAGTTAACAAAAAGCAAATTTGATTGTTTGTATGAATTTCTGTTCCTGTCCCGATATCCACATCAGGATCTAACAAAGAGCAAACTTGGTTTGTGTGAATCTCTGTCATTGATTGCGTGATTCACATTTGATCTCTGCCAAAATTGTACGAGCAAGTTTTGACATTGTGAACATTACGCATTGGCAAGGTTGATGTGTATATTGGATCGGGATGCTCAACGATAGTCGAATCGAGAACTTGAAGGATGACGAACACTGAAGCAAGTAGCAGTGCTGACAATCCCAGTGTCTGGAATGCAGTGGCTGGGACACATGTTTTCATCGAATCGACTTGTCCATCGACGATGGAGGGTCCGGATGGTAACTTCACATGGTGCAAGAAGGTCAATAAGATGCTTCAGATAATGCGGTTGTCAAAGCATTTAACTGACAACCTCCAACAGTGGATGATCTCACATATGAGCAATGTGAGACGGACGACAATAGACTGTTCACACAGTTGATGAATTCGATGGAACTATTAGTTGAGAATATGGTTCAGAATAAGGATGCGGTAAAAGAGTTATAGGAGGTCATAGCGACTGCATTGATGTAAAAAATGCTATTTGTCTCGCATTTATGACTCGGTTGTTGGCGTCTACTGAGCTGATCAGGGAGACAAGTCACATAAGGATCACTTTCGTGCCTTTAAGGCCCTAACTAATGAGGTGGATAATGTGTTACCCTTGACGACGAATATCAATAAGGTGATAACTCAACGTCAGCAGCTTTATGTCATGATGTATCTTGTCTCACTTCGTTCTGATGCAGATTTTGCACGGTTTCAGATTATTGCTGGGGTGAGGTTCCATCTATGATAGAAGCCCTCTTTCGTGTCCTATGGACAGCAAAAATAGTTGGAAGTAATGCTGAGCGATCTGCATTGGATGTTGTTTATGGTGGATTCCGTGGGGGCCGAGGTGGTAGACGTAGTGGTCGGAATGTTGGCCGTAATGGTAGACGAGGAAATGGCGGTCGTGATGGAGGACGACCGAGAACATACTTCCACTATGGTTAACCTGGCCATTTTCATTAACAGCACTACAGAGACATGCAGAATTCACTGAATTTCAAGCTCAGCGTCGTGATGAAGCCTCTACATCTGGATCTACAGCCGGATACTCAGTGGCGTGTGTGGTAAGACCAAAACAATAGGTGATTGATTCGGGTGCGTCTGATCACATGAAAGGCGATGCATGTATGCTGTATGATTATAATCTGTGGGTCGTATGACAAATATTACTGTTTCAAATGACAATTCTCTGAAAGTTCGTGGAAGAGAAAATATCATTCTTTCTTCCACCATGCCACTCACTTCAGTTTTATATACACCTCGAAACATATTCAGCATATTATTCATTAGTCGGATAATCCGTGACTTAACACTGCTCGGTAACATTCTTCTCTGATGTGTTTTTCAGGACCTGAAGTTAGGAAAGACTATTGGTAGGGGGCATGTGGCTGGCGGCTTATATCTGATTGACTTAAATTTGCCTGTTGCCTGTGCGGGTGTGTTCCCCGATCCGTTTGAGTTGTACTGTCGGCTTGATAATACGTCTATCCAAGCTCTCCAAAAATTGTGTCCATTGCTAGATCTTCGAGGTTCTATTAATTGTGAGTCGTGTAGTCTAGCTAAACATCATCGTACATCTTATCCAGTAGGTTTGGATGAATCTATTTCAGCTTCGTTTAAATTAGTCCATTTTGACTTATGGGTCCATGTCATGTTGAATCAGTGATGGAGTTTAAGTATTTGTGTCCTTTGTTGATGACTACTCACGAGTCACCTATATCTATCTAATGAAGAACTGTTATGAATTATTTGATATCTGGTGTAATTTCTTTATGGAAATCAAAATCCAATTTGCGGTTTTCATTAAGTGTCTTCAGAGCGACAATGGTCGTGAGTTTGTCTCTGGTGTTGTCCTCTCATCTTGCTAAACATAAGATCATAACAGAATGTAAGAATTGCCATCTGTTAGAAACAATTCGAGTACTTATGTTTCACGCCAATACATTCAGGAAATTTTGGTCGGATGTTGTACTTTTAACATGTTATCTGATTAATCGTATGCCGTCTCGTGTCTTCGATGGAGCAACTTTTTTTTCTATGTTATATCTTAATTGAATGCCATTTTCTCTACCGCTCAAAATTTTTGGGTGCTTGTGTTATGTTCGGGATACTCGACCTACCCTTTCTAAATTAGATCCGAAGGCACTCAAGTGTATTTTCTTGGGTATCATAAGGATCAGAAAGGATATCGTTGTTTTTTCCTAACTTTGAAGAGATATATGTCTCAGGTTGTTACATTTGTTGAAATCGAGTTCCCACCACCCCCTCCAACTAAAGATTATGTTCCAAATGTTTACCCAGATAAAAAGTTTCTATTGTATCCAGTTCAAACTCAGCAGCCTCCCGTAAGGGTGTCCTCCCATACCGAACCAGTTTTACCGTCCAATGGTCCGCAAACACCAGCTCAGTCAGAATCGACATCGCCAGTACCGTCCCATGGTCTGTCACACTCCGACTCGCCAAATCGGTCGTCCTCGTCTTGACTCGAGATAAATCGATCCATAAAGTCGGGGCGTGATGCCGTACAAGTCTTTATTGGACTTGTACAAGGCAAGAACGTGCACTTGAAATTCTTCTGAGACGACGAGTTGAAATTAAACAGTGCAGAGAGTTGAAGTCGCATAATAGGAATTTTTTTAGCTTTTTATTCATAAAACTTGTAAAATATGTGCATGGTCATTTTTACATTTCATATGCCGTTGCGGCTACATCTTTGAAAACACAAAAGAAAAACTCTCGACAATCTGCCATGAAATAATCCTTGTCGTTTATATATTCATGTCCCTTTATACATTTGAACAAAAGCCTTCGATCTGAATTGGGCTTCAAAATACTTCAAAATAGGCGACCTTCGAGCCGCCTCCCGTTCTTCAGATTCAGTCTAGTCTCGAGCTTCCGCAGCGCGTCGTCACCTGGGGAGGGGGGTTAGCACACTTGCTAGTGGATGGGACGAACCCACTCGTCTAAATCGATACTCCTTATTAAGGATTCTAGCATACAAAGTGATCTTTCTATTTAGAACTATATGATTTGTAGTTCATATCGAAGGCACATTTTGAATAGTAAACAACATAACCAATCTCAACTCATCTTACTACGGCCGTGCTCCTTTCCTGCATAAAATAGATATAATACTTACCACCTGCACAAGACAATAGGTGAGCATGCAGTCTATCTTATATGCGGTCATTGGTGATACCGACACCATGAAGGACGATTACGTAGCATTGCGACGCGCCCTACCAGTCCAGATTGCGAGCCTAATTGGAGGTCTCGCAATGCCTCGCGAGAAGCACGATTCCATAATTTTCTCCTACGCCAATTCAGTCCCATCGCCCCGGGTACCGTTTTGAGGAAAGTTTACCTTGTACACAAATCATCCATGACTATGCGAATGTATGAACAGTTTAATATGTATGAAGTAAATTGCATAACACGGACACTATTAAACAACATAATCATTTTTACTCATGCAAAGTTCTTTTTCCGAAGCCGTACGTTCTGATTTAGTGTCCCGTAGGCACCAAATTCTCTGAGGCGTAATATACCGCAACCAATGTTTCTTCATTATGTTTTGCAAAACATGAAATAATTCTCTCTTTCCTAGAACTTTATCTTTTTCTCTTTTTGGTCTGTGACTTATAAATTCGGAGTTAATTTCTCTAAATTGATATAATTATCCCAAGTTCTTGATCTTAGTGGCAAAGCATACATCCAGTTAGCATCATGGATTTGAACGTTGGACTTTAAGAATTTGTTGGCGGGAAGGAGTAGAAAAATAGGGGCCGAAGAACCACCCACCTAAAGAGATTACGCCGAGAGTAGGGGATCGCTTCGCGATGGTCAAGCGTCAGTTACACGAACTCCTGCAATGACACGAGCATCGAATTAGAATCCCTCGTTAATCCCTCCTTCGAAATTTCCAAAGACGCATTCAGAAACCGACGCGAAAGCACACTTATCAAAGCAACAAATCATTCAGAAAGCCAAGAAAACCAACAAAATCAACAACAAACCGGTTGCGTCGCTCTCTTAGAGTTCATTCGCCATGACACAGTCCACTGCATCTAGGACTTATTCCAGCAGTAGCCGATCTATTAGTTGGAAGGGTACTCATATCGTTCGTCCAAATCGATTTTATTGATGTCATGGTTTTCGTATACCAAACTCGTCGCTGAGTCAAACTAGACATCTATCTTCCCGACCATGTCTGACTTGCCACGAGCCTATTACATAGTGCTTCGTCCCAATGGCAGCGGGGCACTACATGGTCTGCAAGCACCAGTCCAGTTAGAACAATCATTACCAATAGCGCTCACAGCTGTACTGCTGGCGTCATCATCAGTGTCCTCCAGCTCCACCGATTTACCACCACCTGATATACTATCTCGCCCTCGTCATGTATTGTCGTGACCATCCTTTGTATGTTGACAACTACAAAGGGCTCACGAGTCACACTTATTCCTTGGTAACTATTGATGTGATTCAGATATCCAATTATGCAAATAAAGGACTCAAACATCATGTTGGCTTGCCTCTATGGAAGAGGAGATACAGACGCTTTAGGAGAACCATACATGAACTTGGTGGATTTACCTACTGGTAAGAAGGCGGTAGATTGCAAATGGGTGTACACAATCAAGGTGGAACCAGACGACACCCTTGATCGTCTGAAAGCTCGTTTTGTGGCAAAAATAGTATTCTCAGACTTACGGTGAAGATTATTTTGAAACACTCTTCCCAGTTGCTAGGATGACCTCTGTGTGCGTGCTCCTGTCCTTAGCCGTCTGCTATGACAGTCCCTTACTTTAGTTGGATGTTAAGAATGCATTTCTCCATGGGGTCATGATAAGGAAGTGATAAGGAAGTATATGTGGTACAACATCCTGGATTCGTTGCAAGGGAGGGTTAAATATGTCATCTACGAAAGGTCCTCTACGTTCAAATAATATCTCGTACCTGGTTTGGTCGATTTAACATATCGTTACCTAGTTTGACATTTGTCAATCAAAGAAGTATCATTCGGTATTTTACTGATAGACATCAGCCAGACGGATATTACTTGGTGTATATGTTGATGACATGTTATTACTTGAGACGACAGTCAGGGTATTGCAGGGTTGAAAAAGTTTCTGAATGAGCAGTTTCGGACCAAAGATATAGGAGCGTTGAAGTACTTCTTGGACATCGAAGTCATAAGGGAAAAGCACGACATTGTAATGTCTCAGCAGAAATATGTGCTTGACATCGTAACTGAAGCATGAATGATGCAAAATAAAAGAGCAATCTCACCCATAGATCCACGGATAAAGTTGCTCTCCGATGAGGGAATACTTATGACAATCCTGATCAGTATGTCGGCTGCTTGAAAAA
>JANAVB010028503.1:0-11105 GCA_029216955.1 Iris pallida
TTCTGGTCCTTTACTAAAAAGTATTGGACTTTCGCCTTTCTTTCGAGCAGGGACAATACGGTAAGAGTCATCTGGATCTTCAAATGAGACTTCTGTTTGAAGAGATTGTATAACTCCCATTGTAAATGATTTGAAGCTATCTAACATATCCAAATAGCATTTAGTATGATAAATAACATCAGTATACTGGAAAGTAGATGTTTTTTCATTAATTTGTACATCTGTATTTACAGCAGGACCTTTAGCCTTAGCAGGCTTGGTCATATTGATTACAAGAGGGGGAGAAGAAGAACGTGGAGGAAGCTTGTTACGACGAAGGTCAATAACAAGTGGCTCAGAAGAGGTGAGCTCCCTTTTTTTCTTGTTGTGAGTTAAATCAACAACAAGAGGCTCAGAAGAAGTGAGCTGCTTTTTGTCCTTGTTACGACGTAAATCGATAACAAGTGGCTCAGAAGAGGTGAGCTCCCTTTTATCTTGATCGCCATCAACTGATTTCTTTTGGACTGGCAAGTGAATAGCCAATGGTTTAGAGGACTGAGGATGGGAAACACGTCCTTTGACAGGTATGATGAGAGTGTCATTGGGCAATGCTTTTTGGTCGTCTTCAGTATCCATGGCCAATACCACTTTCATAAATTCCTCCTTATACATACGAGCGTCATTGCAATATGCTTCGACACCCTTGAAAGGATAAAGGTCTGCAACTTCTTTGTGAACTTCTCCTTTGTATCGACATATTTAAAGCATTGATGAAGAGTTGATGGAACAATATTATGTTCATGGAGGAATGGTCTTCCCAGAAGAGCGTTGTAAGAACAACCATGATTATCGATGATATAGAAGGTCACCTATGTGCGAAGATTGCCTATTTGGAGTTTTAGGCGAATCTTACCCAAAGGTTCACTCCTTCCTTGGTTAAATCTCAAGATAGTGGTGATTGTGCTTGAAAGACTATACACTGGTATCTTTAATGCGTCTAGCATTGTCTTTGGCATGATGCTGAGTGCAGACCCTGGATCTATTAGGATACGATCGACTTTCATTGAATCGATATACCCTGTATAGTAAAGAGGACGATCATGTCTATTATCCTCCAGCAGCATATCATCCTGAGTGAAAGTGATGTTTGGAATCAACTCCAGGACACTATGACAATGACGACAAGAGACCGGTTCGGCTTCCGGCTTTTTGAGAAGAGTTAGGCAAGTTTTAGCCTGCATTAGGGCTTCACTTAGAGTTTCTCGAGTCTCTTTAGAAAGGCGTAAGAGCTCGAAGATTGATAGCCTAGCCGGTGTATTGGCTAGTTGAGCCAATATATCAAAGTTGTATGGCTTTTCAAGTCCTATAGGAGATGATTTCTTCAAAGGTTTGTCAAAACGGACTTGTTGCTTGCCTTTGTCAGCAACCACCGGCTTGGGAGGAATAGGTACTACAACTGGTGAAGATGCGGAAGGAATCTCTTCAGAGGAAGTAGATTGTACTGGAATAGGTTCAGAAGAAGAGGTAGGGTTCTCTTGAGCTTCAGAATGATCTTTCAAATAGGCTTTCCCTGATCTGGTGCCTAGCAAAATTTCTTCATCAACTATGGGGTCAAAAGACACCATGTTGCAATTCTTTGTCTTGCCTTTAGAATGACCTTTCTTCTTGGAAGAAGAGGGCACTTCGAATTTCGGAGCAAGATCGGGATGGATCCACATAATTTCGCCGTTGTCAAGAGACAAGGGGACAAGACCTTCATTTGGTGGAAGCAGAAGATTTTCAATCTCAAGAGTAGCTTTGGGAATATGAATGACACCGTGCTGTACCATCTGCAGAGGAAAGTCACCAAACTGGACTGAAACCATATTCGCAGTAACAGTCTTTTATCTTGCTGCAGAGTGATGACACCAGTATTGACAAGCTCTTGAATTTTGCCTTTGAGCACATAGCATGCCCGAGTAGGATGTCCAATGAATATGTGGTAGACACAATATTTAGGATGATCTGTCTTACCGACTTCATCAGGTTTCTTTGGGTCTGGGAGCTGAATCTTGTTGCTTTTGAGTAAACATTCAAAGATGCTTGCAGTGTCATTCTCGTCGAAGGAATATTCTACTTTCGGACGAGGTTTCCTCGGTGGAGGTGCAGAAGGAGTAGAAGTAGATGTAGGTGGAGCCACATTGACAGCCAAAGATTCTTTATTCTTGTTCAGATTGATGTTCAAAGTCTCTTTTGCTTTGCGGTTGTTTTGGCGGTTGCCACCACCTGACGTCTGGTGTTCATCTCGATCGGGGTTAGACATTTGTACCCCCAATTGCTTGAATTTTTCAGCATTCACTTCCGCAGCTTTGGCATTAACAATGAATGAAGGCTAATTTTGGAACTGGGTAGATCCTGTCCACATACTGATGATAAGCAAAAGATTTGCCTTACAAGTATCAATAGTGACAGCAGCTGGAGTTCCGGGAGGCATCTTCAACGCTTCACGGCGGAACCGTTCGATGAAACTCTCAGCAGTTTCATTGTGTTTCTATTTGATTTTGTTGAGAGCCGACATAGTCATGTCATTGAATCCTTCATAGAACTGTTCCAGGAAGATTTGCTTGAGACCTGAGAAGGAAGTGATACAACCATCGGGCAAACTTCTGTACCAGTCATATGCTACGTCGGCTAAACAACCGACGAACACTCTGGTAAGAAGAGCATCATTTGGCTGGAGTTGAACAGTCATTACCTCAAAATGATTAATGAACTGACTAGGAGAAGTACTGTCGTCAAACAAAGAGATCGTTGGGATCTTATACTTTGGTGGGAATGGGACTTCTTTCTATTCAACTGGATAAGGTTGCTTGATCCCCAATCTTTGCAAGTTGTCTTTCTCTTTGAAAGCTTCGAACTGGGTTCGTAAGAGTTTGACAGCTTCATTGGCGTCTTCAAACGATGAAGAAGGAGCAGGTTGAGTTAGAGTGGTAGGAGGAGGAACAGCATTGTAAGTACTACCCCCAGCTCCTGATTGACTAGGTGTAGTTTGAACTTGTCCTTGTACAGGAGGCATTTGAGGAGACACTACCCCCAGTCCAGTATTGGCAGGTACTGAAGATGTTATGATCTCTGGATTTACAGCAGTAGGTATAATCGGTGGTGTGGCATGTTGTGCCACTATTATAGAATGCATACTAGCAACCATTTCAGCCATGGTTTTTAGCTTGTCTTCTAGTACAGCGATTCGCTGTTCTTGATTTGTAGAAGTTGAAGCATCTGGATCTTTATTGACAACATAAGCTGTCACTTCTCTTGGTACAGTGGAAGACACTGTCTGTTCAGAGCTTTCGCTGTATGCATCATAATCGGAGAAAGAGTCATCTCCTGACTGAAAAGTAGGAAGATAACCTGAAGGATTTTGAAGAAGATTCCTTTGACCGATTGTATCTCGGCTTCGAGAACGGGTATGTCGAAACACTCCTTCAGAAGATTCTTGGAGTAATTCTAAATACCGTTGACTTAGTTTACGAGGTTTGCCATGCTTAGAGCACCTTCTACCCCCAGTGTCTCGGGAAGTCATGTTGATAGAAGCATACAAGACTTCATCTTCTTCTGACATAGCTTCAGATTTAACAAAAGTCAGACGATCGAAGACAAATCGTTTTGTTGTTTGACAACAACATTGGATGATGACTTTGTGGTTGCAATGATGATCAGATGGTTGAACTGAAGGTGTTGAAATATTGTCTCATTTTTGTCTGAGATGTTCCCGGAGATCGGGAACAACAGCAGGACGAGGAAAACTTTGAGGGATCTGTTCTTTGATAATATTCGGAATATGATTCCGATTCTTCAAATGTTTAGTCCCTTGAGTGTACAGGGAAGTACTTACTTCATTGGCATAAGTTTCAGGATTTTTAACCCTAGAGATTTGTTTTTGATGATGTTTGGTCTTCGGCATTGGCTGTTTACGTTTTACCGAAGTGGGTCTGTTAAGATAAGTTCTAAGATCAGCAAATTCACCCCCAGGGGTTTCTGTTTGAGACACCAGTAGTTTTCCCTGTCTGGATCGGGAAATCTTGAGAGTCGGGAGGTCCTGGAATTCTGCTACCGAGGTAGGCAGAATACCTCTTTGGTCAGTACAAGTTCTCTTATTATAAAGGAAAGAAGAATCCTTGTTGAAAGAGTTCTAGTACTGATTGGTGCCGAGGCACGTTCAGATTGATCTTCTTCGTAAAAATTGAAGAAGATTGAGAAAAGACCAAAGGGCCTTTTCCTTTGTTTTGTGAAGAAGGGTTAGCTAAAAAGCATTTCCCTCTGTTGTCTTCCAAGTCATGGGACAAGAAAGTTTGAGAAAAGACCAACGGGCCTTTTCCTTTATTTTGAAGAGGAAGAGGAATAGCCAAAGGACTACCCCTAGTAGATTGCACAGGAGCAACATTGTGTTTAGGAAGAGGAACAGAGCCTTTTCTCTTGTTATGAGAGGAAGAGAGTTTAGCCAAAAGGCTGTCATTCTTGGATTACGCAGGAGCATTTTGCGCATAAATGGATGGCGCACTGGTTTTGGCCACAGAAATTGTGGTTTGCGCATCAGGAGTTCTTGCTATAGAGTACTTAGAGTGGACTCTGGATGCTGGAGCATTGGTTTGCGCAGACATATTGGCAACCAATTGCGCCAGGGGCATAGAAGTTTTGTACTTGGCCAAGGCAGCATATGAAGTCTTCTGTGTACTGGCAACAGCAGATTGCGCAGCAGTAGCAAAGACAGATTGTGCAGCAGGCTTGATGACAGAAGCTTTGGACTGCGCAGCAGTCTTGCTAGCAGACTGCACAGAAGTTTTGCTGGCAGCATTAATAGAATGCGCAGCAGTCTTTGGGACCCACACTGGGCGCACTTTGCTTGTGGCAGCAGTGGTTGCAGTACGAGGAGTGGTCTTGGAATTGATCATAGACTCGTAGGCTGTCTGGTTGATCTTCACAACCAGTGTCTTCTGCGTCTTTCCGATAGACGCTACGTCACATTGAGTTGTCACTTCCTCATCAGAGAAGAAAGTCGTCCCCAGCAGAGTCGCCATTTTGTTTGCAAAAACAAAAATTGAAGAACTTTATTGATACAAACTTTGTAAAAGATTACAATTGAATTCTGGGAATGGTACAACTTTATGAATCCAATCTAGATGACGATTGCTGTATCCCTTGGACGATGTGAACTTTGAAGACGAAATCTCTGAAGTTGAAAACAACTCTGGAATTGAAGGTAAAAAGCCTCAGAAGTTGAAGGCAAAAAGCCTCGAAGAATGCAGCAAGCACTTGGGCAAGAACTCCTGAACTCTCTGAACTTTGAAGTCTGATAATCTAATCTCTGATCTCTGATTATTGATCCCCCTTGAATGGAGACTTGAAACTCTATTTATAGAGTTCTGAGAAATAACTAACTTTTAGTTATTCTGGACTGCGCATGATGGATTGCGCAGCAATTGGATTGCGCAACAATGGAGTGCGCAGACAGTTACTGGATCATGGGCCAACTGTCTTGGACACATGGCATTATTTGATTGAAATGTGCATGATCGTGCATAGACAGTTGCCACGAAATGAGCAATTGATGGCATGAATGCCACGTGTATTTTGTTATTTGTGTTAATAGAACGCGCACACTGAATTGCGCAGGTCTTGGATTGCGCCAACTTGAATTGCGCAGGTCTTGGATTGCGCCAACTGAATTGCACAGAAAATGGATTGCGCCAACATAAATTGTACATATATATACATGTACATATTATATATAGAGGGAAAGGAATGAGGAATTGTATATATATATGTACATATATATATATATATACATGTACAAATACATGTATATATATATGTACATGTTATATATATATATATGTATATATGTACATGTTATATATATGTACATATATATGTAACACATGTACATATATGTCATGTTATATATATATATATATATATATATCTATATATAATATAATATTCTATATATATTATATTATATATATATAATATATATGTACATGTTATATATATATAACACATGTACATATATACATGTACATATATATATATATGTACATATATATATATATATTATATAGACACGCAAATACACATGTATATATATGTACATGTTATATATATATATAACACATGTATTATATATGTACATGTTATAACATGTACATATATACATATATTATGTGTGTGTGTGTACATATATATATTATTATATATATATATATATATATATATATACATGTATATATAGAGACACACAAATACACATGTATATATATATAATATATTATATATATAATAAATACATATGTGTGTTGCTATATAATATATATATATATATATATATATATATATATATATATATATATATATATATAGTGTGTGTGTGTGTGTGTGTGGTGTGTGTGTGTGTGTGTGTGTATGTAGATTTGTATGTGGGGGAGTGTGTGTGTCTATGTGTGTGTGTGAGTGTCCATATATATATATAGATACATATGAGTGTGTGTGTGTATATTATATAGATCTATAATATATATATAATATATATATAATGAGTGTGTGTGTGTCTATATAATATATATATATATATATATCTATATATATATATATATATATATAGATATATATATATATATATATATATATATATTATATATATATATATATATATATAAATATATATATATATATATATATATATATATATATATATATATATAGACACACACACACTCATATGTATATATATATATATATATATATATATATATATATATATATATATATATATAATATATATATATATATATATATTAGAAAGGAATGAGGAATTGTATGTGAGTGTATATATATTAGAGAGATTGAGAGATAGAATAGAGAATTTAGAGAAGGAAATTTATGTTTAGAAGAGTTTTAGAGAGGTGAAGAGGGGATTTGGAGGGGAGAAGAGGGGAGAAGAGTAGCTGCAATGGCAGCAAGGGGGGCCAAGGGGGCTGCTGCCCCTCCCCCCCCAACACAGCAGCAAATGGCTGCTGAAATTCAGCAGCAATAGTAGCAGGAACAGCTGCAATAGCAGCAGCAGCTAGTTGCATTAGCAGCTGCATTAGCACCCCCAAACCACCCCGTTTAGCCCCTAAAATCCCCCACTATATACCTATATATATATATATATATACATATATGCCCATATATAGCTCTATATACCCCTCAAAACCCCTAGAATAGCCCCCTAAGTTGGTCCTAAGTGAGTGTGAAATGGGTTTGAGTGAGTGAGTGAATGTTAAGTTAGGATTTTGGTTAAGGGTGAAATTGAGTTTCGTGATTCGGAACGCGTTGAAACTTGGAGGGGACTTAGGTAATGTGATTTAGATTTTGTGGGTAGGCTTCGGAGTTGGAATCGGGGTTTGTGTGGGCTTGGGGAGTCGGTATCGCACCGTACCATCCCGTATCTTGAAATATTCAAGATAACGGATAAACGGCGATTCGGACCGTAAGATGGACTGGATGTCCACTTACCCTAGAAAACTTGGTAGGTAATGGTTGTACAGGCTAGTGCCCTACTACCCTAGGAAGCACGGAGTGGAATTCCTAAGGGAAAGCCACTTGGCGTCAAGTTAGAACGGTTTAAGGGTAAATGTTAAGGGATAATCGGGTAATTTCGAGATACGGAGTTCGGGTAGTCGGATTGACTTGAAACTTGGGTGGCATGTTGGGTACACCCTACAAATGTCATATTTGAGCCGATTTTGGCTCGGTTGACCCAGAGTTGACTTTTTACCCAAAAGTCAACCGTGAGTCAACACTTTGTCTAGATTTGACCAAATCCAAACCAGAGTTGACCAGTTGACCAAAAGTCAAGTGTTGGTCAACATTTGACCAGTTTGACCTAGGGTTGACCTAGAGTTGACCAGAGTTGACCAGGGTTAACCAGTTGACCAAAAGTTAACTGTAGGCCAACTCTTGACCCCGTTTGACTTTCTTCGACTTGTTTTGACCTGTGATGACTGGTATGACCTAGGGTTGACTTAGTCGACTTAGATTGACTTGATATACTTGATTTGACCTAGATTTGACTTGACATGACTTAGTGTGACTCAGTGAGACCTAGTTTGACCTAGATTGCATATCATTCATGTAAATCATTCTTAAACTTGTTTAAACCTAAATTAACATACAGTATCTCATATTTAGTTTCTGATTACCGCTCTAAGCATTGATATACCCTACAGCTCAGGACAGCAGGCGAGTACATTTACTGATAGTTTTATTGTCTTGATATCTGCTATATCCGATTCAGTCGTAGTGTCTTACTTGATTCTCAGTCACGATAGTTCACGGACTAGTACACGTTGGATCATGACATGAGATGTTGTTCCTAGATTTCTGGGTATATTGGTACACTTCCTGTTTTGTTCTCTGTACTTGTATAGACACCAATTTCTAAGGGGATTTGTTACCCTCTTACGAAATCACGTGCCATGACGTATCATGTCCAGATCCATTATACTATTCGGGGATAAGGAATTATTACGGGCTATGTGATCCAAGCCACCCTGTCACTATTCATGTGCTCGTGCCACTCTTCCCTCACGAAGGGTGTAGCGAAATCCTTTGCCTTGTGCTCGTTATCCAGTTTGGTCGGCATGACTTTCCGTGAGGTCACCGCGGATTGCCGGGCCAAGTGGATAGCATGTCCTGTCACTTATCCCAAGCGATCACATATCGCTCTAATAATTCAAGTCATATTTTATATTTACTTATCTTATCGTATATCCTGCTCTGTTCTATATTCAGTATTTTCTCACCATGCCATGATATACAGTTACTCACATGCTCTACATGTCTTTATATTGTACCTTGATCGGAGACTAAGTTCTGTTCGGGAGAAGAGTTACAACCCCGGTCCTTGTTTGGTTTAGGGTTGTAACTCGGCTTTCGAACGGTTCCTAAGTTTTTATATATCTTTGTCTCGTAGTTCATTATACTGTCTCTATAGAATTGTCAATTCACATGGAACTGCTGTTCGTGCTTGTACTTGCTCATTTTCCTGACAGGATACCGTTATGATATATTACAGATGATTCTGAGTCGGACTGCTCGACCTATTATGGGCTCGAGTCAGATGGAGTAGCCTTGGATCGTGGCCTTATAGTAGAGCCACTAGATTTTGTACTTCCAGAGTAGTGTAGATTAGCTAGGTTGACTGGACTGCGATCCAGCTAGCTTTATCAGACTGTAGCTTCTATATTATATTTTGAGACCCTATGATGTCGTATATATCTGGACTTGTATTGGACTCTGGACATATTTACTCTTTCATCTATCATATGTTCTCTTTCTGAGCTATCTACCTTAGTTTTATTCTGTGATTGAGACTGTATTGATATGTCACCTCCATTCGGAGAGTATATACTGTACAGGTACCTTATACTGTTAGTCGTAGTATTTACAGGCGTTATATACAGCGTTCTATCGCCGATACTGCGACGTAGCTGGACGTACCCACGTGCTCGTGTCCCTCATAAGGGTGCGGGTCGTGACAGTGGCTGACGAAGAAGCCACTCCCTTACCCTTCGCCGCAGCTTTGGAAAACTTGGGGGCCATTGTTGACTGATGACGGAGAAGGAAGACGAAGACAGCGAGATGAGTTGAAGACGAGAAAGTAAAGAAGTCTACCATCTCCACAAACCTTCTTATTTAGGCAGACAAAAGAGGGGGGACTCATGAACCCGTACGCTTCGATCCGCGTGCTGCATAAAATAAAACCAACTCTTCGTTCATCGAGGAAAATCTGGATATTTAAAACCGACCCTTGGGATCTGCCCCAAAGGCGGCTTTAAATCTGAAGCAAATCAAGAGTAATTAATGAGATGCACACGTGGCAGGGAGTCCATGCAGCCAGAACATCCTATGCGGCTAGGAGGTCCATGCGGCTAGAATACCCTATGCGGCCAGAAGAGCTTATATATGCCATGCTTCTTATTCAAAGTTTTAAATTTTTTAAATAAAAACTTTGAAGGGGATCTTGTAGAAGCATGAAAAATACAAAAAATTTCATGCGGCTCCAACAGAAGGAGCCTCATGCGGCTCGGGAATCCTTCAGAACTTTGCTGCTCGGAACTCCCCAACAGCTCCATGCAACTTAAGCAAAAACACGTGGCCATACGTTGTCCGCTTCTACAGCTGGCCATAAAGTAGCCTCCCAATTAATTGCTCTGATGACAGCTCTGACGCAATGAATGACAGCTCTGACGCAATGAATGACAGCTCTGACCAATGAATGATAGCACTGACATAAAGCTGAAATAATGATGGCGTGCTCTTGGAAAAAGAAGAAAATCTTTTATAAACTGACAGGATCCGTCGAGTCCCAAGCACCCCTATGCGCTGCCTCTTTCATGCGGTGCCATCTTCATGCGGCTGCCACCTTCATGCGGGCTTCCTTCATACGGCTGCCTCCTTCATGCGGCTGCTTCCTTCATGCGGCTGTCACCTTCATGCGGCTGTCCCTTTCATGAGGCTGCCACCCTCATGCGGCTACTACCTTTATGCGGCTAGGATTGTGGGCCACCCTGTAAAACCCGTAAAATTTAGATTGCATATTTAAATTATAATTGTGTGTTAAATAAAATTTTGCTAAAAAATAATATTATTAATTAATTAGTGAATTTATGAAATGTATTTTCAAAATAAAATAATTGGATTTTTTGTTTATCCCGAACCCAGACCCGTTCCCATTTTCGAAACCCGTTCGGAATTAATTCCGAAACCGAACTCGATTTCTATATAATTTATAAGTTATTATTTATATAATATATTTTTTTCCTAATCCTTTCATTAATATTCTTCCCACTCATTTAATTCCTTACACACCAGCACATTTCAGCACAATTAGTATTAAAGGAAATGAAATCTTTTCTTTTCCACTTACTTAACTCTTTGTACACTCATTCTTTTAAATAGGAGGATTTTTCCATTCAATACTCATTACTCACTCACTCATTTATTCCACTCTCACAGCACACTTTCGTTTATTTTGAGCTTTTAATGATAAAGCTCTCTCTCTCTCTCCCTGGAACATTTCTGACCGAGCCGAAACGACCGCC
>JANAVB010028504.1:0-39902 GCA_029216955.1 Iris pallida
GTCATATTATATTGTTGTGTGTACATGGTGTGTAATAGGGAATAGGAATGAGGGCTTATACATGTGTGTGTCTATATAATCACATAGGTTCTCAGATTTTTTGGTGAGTGAGCAAGGACTGGTTTGGGTATATTAAGGATTGGTTGGGGGCTGTCCATGTGTGGGCTAACATGGATTGGTTTTGGACTGCCAATGGGCATGGTTAAGGACAGGTATTAAGAGCTAATGGTGGCTGATTTGTGTTTCCATTAGGGACTGGCATGTGGGGAAAATAAGGACTGAAATGTAGGGTGGTCAAGGGGCTAAATTGGACTGCTATATGGACAAGCATCATAGGTTAGGAGGGACTGAAATGGGCTATGTAAGGACTGAACCAAGGGCAACTATGGGCATGTTATGTGGACAGTCAACACATGACAGCAAGGGCTACAGGGACTGTCATCTAGGCTTGTGTGTTAAGATCATGTGTGACTGTGTCTGTGTCCAGGTGACAGGAAATGAGTGTTAGCATATATGTGAACTTGTGTATGTGTGTGTGTATAGAGAGTGTGCATTGTGCCAACCAATGTGTCAATAGATTCAGTCTAAACTCAGTCTCCCATGTTCCAATTCATAAATTCAATGCCCAATAATCAAATGTGATGCAAACCTATAATCAATTCTCATTTCAGTTGAATCCGATATTAAATCCTAGTTAATATCAAAATAACATATTAAGTTAACTTATCAGTTAACAATTTGTGAGTGAACTAACCTACTCAATTAAGCATCAGTAAAACAAAAAAAGTGTAAACAAACTAACCAGAAAATCAGTAACTTGGTTTTCAGGTTTTTCTAATGCAAAAATGTGTGTGGTGTATATACATTCAGTTTTTTCCAGGGAACAATGCATCCATACATTACACAATCATGCATCCATTGATCTCAGGACCTATCAGTCCATGTGTGTGCACATGTCAATGTGTGACAGTTAGTTTATGGTGTGTGTTCATGTAAGGGTGAGTGTTAGAGTGAGAGAAATTGACAGATGTGAACATATGAGGGTGTTCAAGTGTCAAGTTCAGTTTCAGTTATTTGTTATAACACAAGCAATCTGGAAAGAAGGAAATCAATTCTCATTTCAGTTTGAACCCAAAATTCAATCCCAGGCAAATTTGAAAACTCAATACAACTTAACATAATCAATATAATACCCACATATGCCATCAATCTCAGGTTTTAATCTCAGATTTCAGTAAAAAAGAAATCTCAGGTTCAGGATTAATGACAGTTCTAACCATCCAAACCCAATTTCGTAAATCTCTATCTTATGTCAATATCAACCCAACTCTTGAATCAATCCTTAACAATGAGCTAATACATGTGTGGGTGAAACTCTCATGGCAAATTAACATTAAAAATCAGGTTTAAACAGAATCAAATTTTAGAAATTTACAGGCTGAAAACATGTATCAGAGAATCGAAACAAACCCAAATCCGAACTCGAAAACACAATAAAAATTCTAATACAGTGCAAACAAAAGGTTGGTAAATAAACTACTACATGTTTACGTGTCAACCATGCTGTATCGTGTCCAAAAACAGGACACGAACGTGTCCAAATCAACAAACACGTACACAGACACAATCTGTGTACACAATCATCGTGCCCGCGTGCCGTGTCTTCGTACATACGGCACGAGCCAAACCAGGACACGTGCTCGTGTACCTAGGTTCGCCAAGACTAGGGCTAGGGTGTCACGCCCCGATTTGAGAAATCGTTCGTCCTCGTTAGATTTTACCCGAATCATCGTCCTCGTTGGGGCGTGATGCCGCACGAGCCTGGAGTTGCGCTCGTGCAAGGCAAGATAATGGTTCACATAGTGAATATCTCAAATTCGTAACATAAGCAGCGAAAGAAAACAAAGAATGCAATTCGAATCTCTTTTATTCATAATGAACTGAAGGTTACCAAGGCTCTGAATAGCCCAACATAAATACAATTGGCTACAACGCTCATGATCTCTCTAGCTCACAAAGGATTACATTGTTCCATACATTATGCCTTTGTACAGACACCAAGTAGTCTTCGGCCGAACATCTCCATGTCGTAAGTCCGAATGCATATGCGGAAGCTCCTCTTGAACGCCAAGGACTCCATGCCTCGGCACGTCCAAGCCAAGCTCCGCCCCGAGCCGATCATAACCTGAGCCTGCACATAAACTAGTGGAGGATTAGTGCTTTCGTCCTTGCTTCGCACTGTTCAAAACCCGCTCGCACCCAAACCAAACACTAAATCATTTTAGTGAACATGCATCTTAATTTGTGATCTTGCTAATTAGCCTTAGGGTCAGTTTCATAGCAATACTTAAAACATAGCACATTGTTATGAATGTGTCCCAAACCGTGTTCCTACAGCAGATACAGTTAGCCATAATATGAATATAAACATAGTGCTCGTGCTCATCTCCATCCCAATTTCCTTAGCCTGCACGGGTTAGAACTTAACATAGAATCATATCATTCATGCGACAACCAACCATAAACTTAGACCAATCATAAACGTAAACATATGCATAATGGGTGGCAGGCCCTGCGCCTGCACCCAGCTCTCATCTCAGCCCACCGGCCCTATCTATATGAAGGTCATGGTGTTTCGCACCGTAATGGACTTGGCATCTCTTATGTGTAAGCCTACAATCGCTTCGATACGGGTTGTTAGCCCAGTATCTGAAGGATCCCAAACTTACGGATATCATAGCTTATCAAAGCACTGGACGGTCGCAATCCGTTCGGATGTTGTGCACCATAAATACCACACATAATTCCCTCCTAGGACGAACGGTCCCGGCGCCCCGGCGTAACCGTTCGAGGGAAGCTGCACCCGTGCACGGGCCATCCGAGTCCATTGACCATGCAATACGTTCCATATCATACAATCTATAGCGTACCAACCAATCTCGTATTCCATAAACATAGTCTCGCACATAAACGGTTTTCCATACCATAAACGGTTTCCCGTGCCATAAACATAATCCACCATTCATACGGGAAGCTCCGTCGGCGTTATGTCCCAACACATCCATAATTATGCACGATGCCAAACGGCTTAGTCATCTCGTACTCATATTCACACGTCCCGTACATAATGTTATTCACATAGCCTACCTCCGTATTTACTTAGTCATTTCATAGCTTAAGTGCACAAAGGCACGCTCAGCACCATAATCAATGTTCTACGCCTAGTGTTTAATGTTCTCGGAGCCGTGCACATGATGCATATCTTATTATCTTCTTTCAATGTTCTACCATCATTATCCTACTGCAACTCGTGCACTCGATGTACGTCGCTTCAATTGTTCGATTATTTAATGTTCTATCTTAGTGTTCAACGTATATTTAGACACTTACTCGCCGAGCCACGCTCGCTAACTCGATAACATATTACGCATTCCATAATATATTTTATTAGACGTAAAGGAATAGGGAGGGAGAGTCAAGAACTCGCCCACCTTAAGTCGATACGCCTTGCCGTCTCGCCGATTGAAGCGTCTTGCTTCCATAACTCGATCGCATAGCTAACTCCCAGACTTAGCCATACCTTTGAGCTACTCGGTTGATTTGGCCTATTGCGCCCATGCCACAATCCGTTGTAAGGCCACAATTTGGTTTCGCGGATACTTCATTGCATAAGGCAAAATGTCGACCTCTTATCATCCAGCGTAAAAGTATAGCCTGCACACCAGATCAACTAACATCATCACTTGCTCGATGGGACTTATCCTTTGCATTGATTCGATTCATAGATTCCAACCGACTCAAAGTTTACCTTTGGCCAACGCAACACTTGTATCGATTCACACTGATACCTCATCGGGTCAACGCAACTCCTTGAGTCAACGACTCATCATAATGCACCGATGCGGAGCGGGGTATTACATAATATACCACTCAAAATCAGGTTCGTCCTCGAACGGAAACCAACACTTAATCCAAGTGCCTTGCATTGATCTTTTCACGATCTCGTGCTACTACCGTTGGAATCATACAACTCAGTCTGGATCATACACATATTTTAGGCGTCCCACCAATATATTCATTTCAGCCAAGCTCAGTTGTAGGATATCGGGACAAACTAACAAGCTCAACTTAAATCTTCAACACCAATCAGTCCGTACTCGACTTAGTCATATCTTAGCGCCTATTCCCAAATACTTCTCATATGCATCATCCCATAACATGCGATCCTCTTCCATACATCTCTGCACATAACTTAACTCAAACCATAACTTCGATCTCATAAGTTTCTCGACGGCCATCTAACGCATGCATTGCATTAAGCCGTTGCGCATCCGATCGCAACAATTCTCCGCAACGCCTATCTGCCCAACCGTTTCCTATCTCTCGCATAACTCAAGTCTTTTATCCAATCATTCATAACATTTGGCCTTAACAACATGGACTATGTCAACATGTCACAAATTCCTTTGTCTATAATCCGTACTAAGTCTCGCACACAACTATCCATACGTGATCCATATTTTCTCTCTATCCATACGTTGCGTCTGGGGCTACCCCCGCTAGGTAACTTATCCAGACATCATGCTAAATCTCTCCCGACACAAGAGGTCAACTTGAGTCTACGATGCTCAAAGGCAACAATCTTTCTGACCCAAGGTCTCTTACGATACGTCCATCTTCGATTTTCGACCGCATACGAATTCCTTTACTCAAACTTCGATTCAATCCCGACTAGTTTGTTTCGTAACGTAGATCGCGCGCTCAATACACATAGCCTAACCGTTACTCAACCGATCTACGACACACTCTTAGGTCGTTCTACTATCCGCCGCTCTCGTGCATTGCGAAATCCTTGCAATCGCCTTACCGCATTACTACGCTAAGCACGTTCCTCAACATGCACTACCTCATTCCTTATCCTTCTTACGCGACTTCTTTAGGGTCATCCTATGGGACTTCAACATTTTCTTGATTTGGCGGTCAAGTCTTCTAGGGTCATCTGTCCCGAAACTACGCTCGATAATTGAAGATCATCAACGAAGGACAGTTACAACGAACCATGCTATATCCTATCGCGGAGCCAAATCAATTCCTGATAATTCCTACGCGACTTTACCCAATCCGACATGCCAATCCATAATTCATCCATTCCCGCGCAACTGATGCGCCGTTACTACTTGAATCACTTACGCACTACCGTTGACAATATCGTACAATCCTCAATTTCACCTTCGTATCAAACCACAAGTCTATATCAAATATGCCACGTCTCGCAAGTTCGATCATCCCCGCTGGATGAATCACCATACCAGCGCTCACGTGGAATGATTATTCTAATTTGACGTGACGCATGTGCGAGGCTGGTGTTGCGCTCGCTTAAGACAAGAATGTCAACATAGTGGTGATCCGCGAAGCAATCCAGCACTTTCGATTCATCAAAGTGACGTCCATTCACTCTCAAATTCTCCGAAGCGTTCCTACCGTTATCATCCAAACTGCTATCAACTTAACTTGCATCTTATTCATCCAACAACAATGTTCAACATAATTTTCGATCATTCGATCAGAGTATCCCCGAGTTATTGCATATCGTCTTTGATACGCCTCAATACTATCGTCGATATGCATAACTTGAACATCTTCCTTTCTCATAAGCTCTAACTCGTTGTAATCATTGCCATTATCCGAACTTGAATACGAATCAAGTCTCGCACTTATCAAGATTCATTTCGTTGTAATTATCTATCATCTTCACGACATAATTTTCAACTCACGTATTCATTCTCATATCTCTAACTCGCACTTCCAAACCGTGCTACCGACTTATCACACTAACTCAAATTCGTTCGTACAATTTCTCCATACTTACTCAATTCGTTCCGAAGAAGTCTCCATACTAACTCAACATAAGTTCGACCGGGTCGACTATTTCCTCAACGTAACATTCATTCGCATATGCTCGGCCTATTGTTCAACTCAATTCATCCGAGCATACTTGCATCGACTTCTTTCAATTCATTCCTACTCAAGTCTCGATACTACTCCCTCCGTTGAGGACAAACATATCGTAACAACATACTCGTCTCGACGAAATCTATCGCAAGTCACCAACTGGCTTAACGTAGCTATCGCTAAGTGGTATTCCATATACCACTCAGGATCGAGCCTATCGTTATCGACACAATACTTCGCTATACTTGCTCGCATAATTGGTATTGCATATACCACTCAGAATCAAGTCATTACTCGACATCACATTTCACATAGGTCTGACTTCTATCATCCAATCCATTATCCCGTATGGCGATCCTTCCGATCCCAGCTCTAGCGTTAGCTCAAGTTTGACACACATTCAATCTAACCGTATCTTAGCGATCATATCGATCACGCCTGCAACATTCGCTTATTCAAAGCTCAACGCAACATTCGGCCAACATACATGTTCGCCTACTCAACTCGACTTGTTACTATCGCATCCGCGATCTTCCAATCCCGCTCGTTGTAACTCGTGCAACAACTCATTTTCGATACATAAGGTCTTTACTCAATCTCGTGCAACATATCGCTATCCATCCGCATAGCCATACAACGCACCTCATACCGTATCGACTCGTTGCACCGATGGAACGAACTATTCACGACTTGCTGCACTCCGTACAACCGACGACACATAACCATTCTTATAGCCACATAACACGTATCGCCTCACATATCGACCCGTTGTACTTCGTACAACCAACAACATATAACTCCTCGCACTACGTACGACCAACAGCACATAACTCCTCGCACTGCGTGCGACCAACAACACATATATTATTGCACTTCGTACAACCAACATCATCATATTCGTTGCACTTCGTACGACCAGCATCCCATAACTCGTTGCACTTCGTGCAACCAACATCCATAACTCATTGCACTTCGTGTAACCAACACTCCCCGATAGCACCCGGAGATAGCGTGATAGTCACGACATACTTGTGGCAGACGTATGCACTTAATATAGACTTATTGTATGGAACATCCAATGTAGCATCGAACAGATCCATGAGCCATGCGGTTGCGGAAATAACTTAGAGTCAACTGAATTCAATAGCGAAGCAACTGAGGGTCAAAGAGATTCATGCACTGTCCAAAGGATGGAACCGCTTTGATACCAACTTGTCACGCTCCGATCCAGGAAATCGCTCGTCCTCGCTAGATTTTACCCGAATCATCGTCCTCGCTGGGGCGTGATGCCGCACGAGCCTGGAGTTGCGCTCGTGCAAGGCAAGATAACGGTTCAGATAGTGAATATCTCAAATTCGTAACATAAGCAGCGGAAGAAAACAAAGAATGCAATTCGAATCTCTTTTATTCATAATGAACTGAAGGTTACAAAGGCTCTGAATAGCCCAACATAAAATACCAATTGGCTACAACGCTCATGATCTCTCTAGCTCACAAAGGATTACATTGTTCCATACATTATGCCTCTGTATAGACACCAAGTAGTCTTCGGCCGAACATCTCCATGTCGCAAGTCCGAACGCATATGCGGAAGCTCCTCTTGAACGCCAAGGACTCCATGCCTCGGCACATCCAAGCCAAGCTCCATCCCGAGCCGATCATAACCTGAGCCTGCACATAAACTAGTAGGGGATTAGTGCTTTCGTCCTCGCTTCGCACTGTTCAAAACCCGTTCGCACCCAAACCAAATACTAAATCATTTTAGTGAACATGCATCTTAATTTGTGATCTTGCTAATTAGCCTTAGGGTCAGTTTCATAGCAATACTTAAAACATAGCACATTGTTATGAATGTGTCCCAAACCGTGTTCCTGCAGCAGATACAGTTAGCCATAATATGAATATAAACATAGTGCTCGTTCTCATCTCCGTCCCAATTTCCTTAGCCTGCACGGGTTAGAACTTAACATAGAATCATATCATTCACGTGACAACCAACCATAAACTTAGACCAATCATAAACGTAAACATATGCATAATGGGTGGCAGGCCCTGCGCCTGCACCCAGCTCTCATCTCAGCCCACCGGCCCTATCTATATGAAGGTCACGGTGTTTCGCACCGTAATGGACTTGGCATCTCTTATGTGTAAGCCTACAATCGCTTCGATACGGGTTGCTAGCCTAGTATCCGAAGGATCCCAAACTTACGAATATCTTAGATTATCACAGCACTGGACGGTCGCAATCCGTCCGAATGTTGTGCACCATAAATACCACACATAATTCCCTCCTAGGCCGAACGGTCCCGGCGCCCCGGCGTAACCGTTCGAGGGAAGCCGCACCCGTGCACGGGCCATCCGAGTCCATTGACCATACAATACGTTCCATATCATACAATCCATAGCATACCAACAAATCTCGTATTCCATAAACATAGTCTCGCACATAAACGGTTTTCCGTGCCATAAACGGTTTCCCGTGCCATAAACATAATCTACCATTCATATGGGGAGCTCCGTCGACGTTATGCCCCAACACATCCATATTGATGCACGATGCCAAACGGCTTAATCATCTCGTACTCATATTCACGCATCCCGTACATAATGTTATTCACATAGCCTACCTCCGTATTTACTTAGTCATTTCATAGCTTAAGTGCACAAAGGCACGCTCAGCACCATAATCAATATTCTACGCCTAGAGTTCAATGTTCTCAGAGCCGTGCACATGATGCACATCTCATTATCATCTTTCAATATTCTACCATCATTGCCCTACTGCGACTCGTGCACTCGATACACGTCGCTTCAATTGTTCGATTGTTCAATGTTCTATCTTAGTGTTCAACGCATATTTAGACACTTACTCGCTGAGCCACGCTCGCTAACTCGATAACATATTACGCATTCCATAACATATTTTATTAGACGTAAAGGAATAGGGAGGGAGAGTCAAGAACCCGCCCACCTTAAGTCGATACGCCTTGCCGTCTCGCCGATTGAAGCGTCTCGCTTCCATAACTCGATCGCATAGCTAACTCCCAGACTTAGCCATACCTTTGAGCTACTCGGTTGATTTGGCCTATCGCGCCCATGCCACAATCCGTTGCAAGGCCACGATTTGGTTTTGCGGACACTTCATTGCATAAGGCAAAATGCCGACCTCTTATCGTCCAGCGTAAAAGCATAGCCTGCACACCAGATCAACTAACATCAGCACTTGCTCGACGGGACTTATCCTTTGCATCGATTCGATTTATAGATTCCAACCGACTCAAAGCTTACCTTTGGCCAACGCAACACTTGTATCGATTCACACTGATACCTCATCGGGTCAACGCAACTCCTTGAGTCAACGACTCATCATAATGCACCGATGCGGAGCGGAGCATTACATAGGGTGTCATCACCCTGAATCGGGTCGGGGATGTGTCGTGTCCGAGTTAATCGTGCATATCAGACGCGATTTCCGCGCGTGAGCACACAGTGTCAAATCCGTGCACGTGCGATTTCTCTCAAAATTCTCGATAATATTACCTAAAATTTTGTCAGTGTAGTGTCCGACACGTGGCCTAGGTGTCCACAAATTTTCGTGTCCATGCGTGCTGTGTCGTGTCCGCTACAGGGCCCGAGCAGCAGGGCACTGTGCGCAGCCTGCTGCGCGCGTGTGCGTGTCCAATCCCGACATGAAAAAGACACGAAATTAATCTCAGTCTTCACAAACATTGCTACACATACCTAGATCTAGAGATCCATGAAATTAGAATTCAAAAATATGAAAAATAAATCCTTTGTGGAATTTCAACAAACACATACACGTATACATTGACACGTGTCCGATACAGACACGAAATGGATACCACTCGACACCAAACCAATACCTACGGCTAGGGAACACCTAGGGCTTCCTATTCATGCAAAAAAATCGAAAATCTATAGGAGGAATAGGAAGTTACCTATATGTTCAATTTCCAATGAAAAGCTCCAAAAAGGGGGGTTTCTTCTTATTAGCCAAACTCTCCAAATTGCCCCAAGCCTGAGAATACTCTCCATGAACAGCAAGAGGGAGACAATTCGAATCTAATGCAAGTGGTTTGATCCAAAAAGGAGTTAAAATAGGAAAGTTATGGATTGGGGAAGATGGATATACCTCTTTCTTCAAAAACTTGGAGGAATTAATAAAAGAGGCAAGAACAAATGGAAGAGCCATTAAATAGGGTGTGGAACCCTAGGTTGGCTGCCATGGGCTGATTAGGGTAAGGGTTTGGGTACATGGTGTGGGCCTATGGGCTTTAAGGCTAGTTATTGATTTAAGGTTTAATCACAAGTCATGGCTTATGACTTAAATCTAACTTAAGTCAAATAACCATACCATGGGTCAACTCTAGTCTAACTAGAGTTACATGACCTAACCAAGTCTTAACACAACTAGGGTTAGCTTCTAGGTTAGCCTACCAAGGTCATTGCTAGTCAAAGTCAACCTAGTCAACCCTCATTCAAACAATTCCAAAATAAATTCTAAAAATTCCCATAAATTCAAATAAATTATAATAAATCCAAATAACCCTAAAAATATCAAAAATACCCTAATCACATGGCTAGGCTCTAGGGTAGGCAGTCTCTACTGTTCACTAGCAAAGCACCAAAAATCACAAGTCATGAATTTAAATAGTTTAAAAGTAATTAAAAATCACTAAAAATCATAATATGAATAAATATCATTAAATAATAATTATAATTACAAAATTTCAAAATTACCCTCTTCTGGAAAACTGGGTGTTACAAACCTACCCACCTTATAAAAATTTTGACCTCGAAATTAAGATGGTAGCAGTCCTTCTAGGTCAAACACCCCACAATCAAAGTCTCAAACATACCGTCAGATAATCATATGCGTCTGTCCAAAATCATGATACTCAAAATCTTTGTCATGCTAGTGAGCAAGGCTACGATATTCACAGAGTCCTCGACTAAGGCACATACCTCTAGAATCATGGTATTTAAAATTTTCGCATTGCCGCATGCTTGGCAGCGAAAACCTTAAATTTCCACACCCGAGAAATACGTCCTCAATCTGACTATATGTCCTCACTATGCCAGCTAACACGACTATCGAAGATTCTAGATTCCATAACTGGAGCCCATATGATTTATCTTAAAAGAAAAACAAACATAACACAAGAACAACATGACAAAATTGATAAATCAACAAGGAAACAGAGGGAATCAAATTTTCAAGGCAGATATAAGAGGCAACTACAGAAATGGAATCAATGAACGAAAACTGCAACTAGATCTCCAACGGCCTGAGCACCCTCGACTGTCCTGGCAAAAGATCGCCCTTGCTGGCCTCCCCTGGCCTGCTGCGCCTGCTGAAAGGGTACGCGGTCCTGAAACTGTCGCTGCTGAAGGTAGACCCTCGGCTGCTGGTACTGCTGCTGAAACTGTAGAAGTAGCATCTGCTGTTGAAACTGTAGAGGTAGCATCTACTGCGGATACTGTGGCTGAATCTGCAAGCGGGACATCTGATGCGGATACTGCTGCTGAATCTGCAGGTGGGGCCTCTTGGCCGGGCCCGCACTGCCACTAGCTCCCTGAGTGTCTCACATCCTCTTCTCCTTCAGCCCAAGATCGTCCTCCGCTGTCATGGCTCCTACCAGAATCTGCTCGAAGGTGGCGTCGCGGTCGCTTTTGGTATATGACTTGATCTCTCCGATTAAACCCCTGCGAAACCTCATCACCTTCCCGACCTCGGTAAGATCCTCGATGAATCTGCTCAAACGGCTGAACTCTCCAGCGTACTCCTCAACGGTCTGGTTCTCCTGAACCAAACTTTCGAACTGCGCCTCCAAAGCACGGAGTGCTGTATCAGGAAAGAATTTCTCCTTGAATAGTTTCTTGAACGCTGCCCAAGTCTGACCGGCTGTACCAACCCTCGGGTCCGTCTGGTACCAAGTACGGGCCAAATCATGCATCTGACTGGCGGCTGCCTCGATCTGTAATCCTGCTGGTATCTGTGCCAATCGGAATATCTCCTCAATGTGCTCTATCTAATCGTCAGCGTATATGATGCCCTCTGTACCCTTGAAGTCTCGGGTCCCATCTTCTTGAAAGAATGGATGTCTGGGGTCCTCGGCTGATACGGCTGCATCTGGCCTCCCTATGGCTGAGTAGCCACCAGCTCTACTGTCGTCCTGACCAACTGGTGAGTATCTTGTATGCTCTGTCGGATATCAGCAGACTAGCTCTGCTGTATCTGCTGCTGAAACTCCAAGAATCGCTGGAAGAGGGTAAACACCTGAGCCGCATCTACTATCCCTGAAGGTAACTGCTGCTGAGTCATATCTGGAATGACGGGTGTAGTGACCCGCTCCGCCCTAGCGGAACGCCAATTCCAAATGGCGTGTGCAACGACTCAAAAACGAGCCGTCGACCCGAAGAGTTGCTTCGACCCGATGAAGTATCGATGCGAATCGATGCAAGACTTGTATTGGCCCGACAAGATAGATCCAGGCTTAGACCTTCAAAGGCGCGCTCGGAGTATCGCTCGGCCGATGCGAACATCGCTAAGGTGGGTGGCTCCGATGAACCCGTCTGTGCTTAGCCTAGACACATAACAATGCGGACACTATCACGAGAATCGCTAGGCGACAACACCATGCATGTTAATAAATGATCCAACGCACCTAGCTAAGGGAATAATCCCATCTTGCATGCTTGTTTAGAACATGGAAAAGAACTAAATGTCACGCCCCGCTCCCGTAGGAGCGATCGTCCTCGCTAAGGCGTGATGCCGCACGGGCCTAGGTTGCGCCCGTGCAAGGCCAAGTCCAGAAACGGCCGATTTGATTCCTAGGCCACAGAGTCGCACAGAGTGTTCCCATTTGCAGCGGAAAAATAAATGAACACAAGTTGAATACGAATCAAACTCTTTATTGATAATCACGAAGTTTACAAGCGGCGCTAGGCCGATATTACAAATCGCTCAAGCTCTCTCTCTCTGAAACATAAAAGGCGTGCCAAATGGCTTACAACATGGAAGGATACATGGCGATGTTCCGATACATTATGTCCTGTATAGGGTGCTTCAGCTTCTTGCAACGTTCTAAGGCCCCCAGAGTTGGCTCCGCGCCTTGACACGTTCGACGGAAGCTCCGCACCCGCCGACGTCTCCTGCTATCCTGCAAGCATACTGTGGGGTTATCAGTACATTGTTATGCACTGGTGGGGAGGCTGGCTCGCCCACAATGCCATCATTACCAAACACGTTCTATAATCTCTTGTGCATCTCTATCATTCATTGTCTTTCTAATCTTGCCTTAGGATCAATTTCATGGCATATTGCATAGCCTATCTCGTGTTACCGAATTCAAGTGTCGCATGAGAAATACATGCACGACTTACCCATACTTACCGTCCGGCCTTCCCTGTTCAAGGTAAACCAAGTTAAACCACAATTCATGTATAATAACATAACACGATTCATGTACGCATTCAATATCGAGTGTGTGTCCATGTCTCGGGATTCTAGCACGTCGTGGGCATGTTCTAGTGTTACGTTTCGAGCATGTTCAAGAGGCACATTTCAAGCATGTTCGGGGTGGTATATTTTAAGCATGTTCAGGCATGTTACATTTCGAGCACGTTCATGTTCAGGATGTTACTTTACAAGCATGTTCAGGAGTGTTATATTTCGAGCACGTTCATGTTCAGGATGTTACTTTGCAAGCATGTTCAGGAGACACTTGTTCATTTAACTTAGACTACTTTGATTTCAATGCAAGAACTTGCACGTGGATTGCCACCAGCATAGTCCACTTAATCTACATGCACGGGTCGCTGGCTTTACAAGCCATTTAGGACATTCCCCTGTGGCAATTCTCAACTTAGCGTAGGGTGATGGCTGGTACACCCCGTTAAGTCTCTTGAATATACCCTCCTACTTACGTCTCTTGGTGCCCAAGCCCGCACCCAAGCAGCCCGTAAGCGCCGTTGATTCTGCCTAGGCCGGCCACGGTTTACCCCCCCAACGCCCGTGCCGCAGAATCCTTCCACACGACGGCCACGGTATTCCCCCCCATCGCCCGTGCCGTTTGTCCACGACCATTTCGTATTGTCTTGTCATTTTAACTTAGCGGCTATCTTCGAGCCGTAGGCTAACCCTTAGCCATAATGCGTTAACGACCAGGTTGGCGTCCGTACAGCGCGGATAGCAAGCCCCGTTGCACGTGCCCGTCTTACCTGTCGCTAGCGTCTTCCATGTCTTATTTTTCATGCCATAATGCGTTAACGACCAGGTTGGCGTCCGTACAGCGCGGGTAGCGAGCCCCGTTGCACGTGCCCGTCACACCTGTCGCTAGCGTCTTATCTTTCATGTATTCTTTCTTTTCATGTTATTCTTTCACTTGTTCGTATGTTCATAGAGTCATTCATGTGTTTGTTCATTCATTCGTTGATTCATTCATTCATGCATTACGCAACTCCCAGTGTGGGAGTCGCCCTGGCGACCCATCGGTCCCATAGCCTTTCAATGTTGCTAAACTCTACTCGGAGCGACTATGTTGATAGTCTTTCCGTTTCATTGTTGTAAACCATTCATTGTTTCATTGTTTGAACGTATAAGGGACATGAACGTGAGCTTGTGCCGTAGCACGAGCGTAGAGCGTGGTGCGAGCGTTTCTATAATTGCCGAGTTCTTTTCCATGTTCTAAACAAGCATGCAAGATGGGATTATTCCCTTAGCTAGGTGCGTTGGATCATTTATTAACATGCATGGTGTTGTCGCCTAGCGATTCTCGTGATAGTGTCCGCATTGTTATGTGTCTAGGCTAAGCACAGACGGGTTCATCGGAGCCACCCACCTTAGCGATATTCGCATCGGCCGAGCGATACTCCGAGCGCGCCTTTGAAGGTCTAAGCCTGGATCCATCTTGTCGGGCCAATACAAGTCTTGCATCGATTCGCATCGATACTTCATCGGGTCGAAGCAACTCTTCGGGTCGACGGCTCGTTTTTGAGTCGTTGCACACGCCATTTGGAATCGGCGTTCCGCTAGGGCGGAGCGGGTCACTACAACGGGGGAAGACCTCCGGACAGGTGGAGGTGCACTCCCAAAAGCTGCAGAAGCTCCTATATGAACAGAAATAGGGGGTACTGTGGTTCCAGCGTCCACAATCGGGCGAGGGTGGTAGGCCTCTCACCAGCATCTGTTGGGCCAGAGCGATGCGATCGTGTCTCGATCACCATCCTGGAGACAGATCAAACAAGGAATCAATACTGAGATAGAAACGATAATTCAAGGGAGGACAGTTAGTCAAGGAAGCAATCTTCAACGAGAATTTAGATGGCAGGAATCTAGTTAAGAGTTTTTCCTAGTGTGATTGAGTACCTCAAAAATAATCCTAATCCTAATGCAGACTGTAGTGGTACTCTATTTCGAATACCACTACACAAACTCGACCTGCATGGGCCACCACTAAAAACGTGTCATGACCCGCACCCGCTGTGAGGGTCCGAGAACGTAACAGCACCCAGCCTACGCCGCAATGTTGGCGGTAAAAAGCTGTTCTAGGTCAAAAACTATAACTAACATAATATGAATACTCTCCATAAGGAGGCCAACACAGAGGTATAACTCAATCACAATCTATAAATAGAATATTGCACGATGAAATAGATAAAGGAATCCTCAACTGAGGTACAACAGAAATGAAATACCAGTCTCAACATCTCTACAATATACAACTCTGAAAATAAGGACAACAACTAAACATGAAAAGGAAACAATCTAGACTATCTAAACTATACAATGGTATCATCCTCAGCAGCTGCCTGAACCTCCCCAGGGGTCCAGGTCGCGAGTGTCATCAAGGCAAGCTTCAAATAAGGGGTGCAGGGTTCCTCATCATCCTCTGTAAAAATTTCAACATGTCCAGTCAGGACGGGAGCAAGCACAGTACATCTCAATAGTTCATAGCAGGTTAGAAAATATAATCATGCAGTAAAGTAAGATATAGATACTGAAGGAAATATAGTATGTAAATAGAGAGAGAGAGAACTATAATAGAGATATCTACTATAAGTAGAGAGCTACCAGTGACTAGTAATTTAGAGTACAAAGTCGACATATGAACGGCTTGATTTGTACATGGCTATACTAAAGAGGCGTACATGGCTATTCTACTTTGAAATTGTTCACATGGCTATTTATACTCCCCCGTACCCCCAATTAATACACAAGGATCCAACCAGGTTATGTTATGATTCTATGTAACAGTCCCCGAAGGGTGATATGCCTCCAAAGGGTGATAAGCCCCCAAAGGGTGATAAGCCCCCAAAGGGTGATACATAGTAGTCCCATAAATGGGATAAGGATTCAAAGAAGACTCTGTGATCATATGGGTATATGTCACAAGTGATCAAAGAACCAAAGAAGCATATGATACGCCATGTAAGTGAAACGCACAGAACATAGAGTACCTGATGCTCCCTGAAGGGATAACATCTCAAGAAGGAATCCATATAGTACTAATCCATGTGACCAACGTGACAGTATCAAGTAAAGTAATTTAATGTAGGAAATAATTCTAAGCAAGTTATGAAATGATCAGAGAATGTACTCGCCTCATATCTGAATGTCTGAAGTAAATGTACTGTCCGAGATGAGATACCTGACTCCTAATTAGAGCAACACAAGTCAAGATGTATACAGGGGATGATAATAGTAATCTACAATGCATCTGCATGCTGTCTAGGTCAAACTAGACTAATAGTCAACCCTTGGTCAACTCTAGTCAACCACATTAGTCAAACTAGGTCAAGTTCTAGCCCAAACAAGTCTAACAAGTCTCACTAGGCCTAACCAACATAGTCTAGAAACCAAATACAAACACAAATCAAATCAAGCTAGGCTAGCATTCACACCAAACACAAGATCAAGGACCACACAAGCATACATATATAAATACATAGCACTCTATAATACATATATGTATATTGAATTTCTCATCACACATGCATGCACATAGGCATTCCTATATCTCAATCAATACACAAGGCATTTATACATTATGCATACCATCATGCTTGTGTGTGTATATATATACCACTTATATAGGAGTGAAAAAAGAAAGGGTGAAATGTGTGTGTCAATGTGTATAGGGCACATGTGAAGATGGGGTGTCATGTTATATGTGTGTGTGTACATGGTGTGTAATAGGGAATAGGAATGAGGCCTTATACATGTGTGTGTGTCTATATAATCACATAAGTTCTCAGACTTTTGGGTGAGTGAGCAAGGACTAGTTTGGGTATGTTAAGGATTGGTTGGGGGCTGTCCATGTGTGGGCTAACATGGATTGGTTTTGGACTGCCAACGGGCATGGTTAAGGACATGTATTAAGAGCTAATGGTGGCTGATTTGTGCTGTCCATTAGGGACTGACATGTGGGGAAAATAAGGACTGAAATATAGGGTGTTCAAGGGGCTAAATTTGACTGCTATATGGACAGGCATCACAGGTTAGGAGGGACTGAAATGGGCTGTGTAAGGACTGAACCAAGGGCAACTATGGGCATGTTATGTGGACAGTCAACACATGACAGCAAGGGCTATATGGACTGTCATCTAGGCTTGTGTGTTAAGATCATGTGTGACTGTGTGTGTGTGTCCAGGTGACAGGAAATGAGTGTTAGCATATATGTAAACTTGTGTATGTGTGTGTGTATAGAGAGTGTGCATTGTGCCAACCAATATGTCAATAGATTCAGTCTAAACTCAGTCTCCCATGTTCCAATTCAGAAATTCAATGCCCAATAATCAAAATGTGATATGCAAACCTATAATCAATTCTCATTTCAGTTGAACCCGATATTAAATCCTAGTTAATATCAAAATAACATATTTAGTTAACTTATCAGTTAACAATTTGTGAGTGAACTAACCTACTCAATTAAGCATAAGTAAAACAGAAAAAGTGTAAACAAACTAACCAGGAAATCAGTAACTTGGTTTTCAGGTTTTTCTAATGCAAAAATGTGTGTGGTGTATATACATTCAGTTTTTTCCAGGGAACAATGCATCTATATATTACACAATCATGCATCCATTGATCTCAGGACCTATCAGTCCATGTGAGTGCACATGTCAATGTGTGACAGTTAGTTTATGGTGTGTGTTCATGTAAAGGTGAGTGTTAGAGTGAGGGAAAATTAACAGATGTGTGAACATGTGAGGGTGTTCAAGTGTCAAGTTCAGTTTCAGTTATTTGTTATAACACAAGCAATCTGGAAAGAAGGAAATCAATTCTCATTTCAGTTTGAACCCAAAATTCAATCCCAGGCAAATTTGAAAACTCAATACAACTTAACATAATCAATATAATACCCACACATGCCATCAATCTCAGGTTTGAATCTCAAATTTCAGTAAAAAAGAAATCTTAGGTTCAGGATTAATGGCAGTTCTAACCATCCAAACCCAATTTCGTAAATCTCTATCTTATGTCAATATCAACCCAACTCATGAATCAATCCTTAACAATGAGCTAATACACGTGTGGGTGAAACTCTCATGGCAAATTAATATTAAAAATCAGGTTTAAACAGAATCAAATTTCAGAAATTTACAGGCTGAAAACATGTATCAGAGAATCGAAACAAACCCAAATCCGAACTCGAAAACACAATGAAAATTCTAATACAGTGCAAACAAAAGGTTGGTAAATAAACTACTACACGTGTACGTGTCAACCATGCTGTATCGTGTCCAAAAATAGGACACGAACGTGTCCAAATCAACAAACACGTACACAAACACAATCTGTGTACACAATTATCGTGCACGCGTGCCGTGTCTTCGTGTACACGGCACGAACCAAACCAGGACACGTGCTCGTGTACCTAGGTTCGCCAAGACTAAGGCTAGGGTGTCATCACCCTGAATCGGGTCGGGGACGTGTCGTGTCCGAGTTAATCGTGCGTATCAGACGCGATTTCCGTGCGTGTGCACACAGTGTCAAATCCGTGCGCGTGCGATTTCTCTCAAAATTCTTGATAATATTACCTAAAATTTTGTCAGTGTAGTGTCAGACACGTGGCCTAGGTGTCCACAAATTTTTGTGTTCATGCGTGCTGTGTCGTGTCCGCTACAGTGCCCGAGCAGCAGGGCACTGTGTGCAGCCTTCTGCGCGCGTGTGCGTGTCCAATCCCGACACAAAAAAGTCATAAAATTAATCTCAGTCTTCACGAACATTGCTACACATACCTAGATCTAGAGATCCATGAAATTAGAATTCAAAAATACGAAAAATAAATCCTTTGTGGCATTTCAACAAACACATGCACGTATACATTGACACATGTCTGATACGGACACGAAATGGATACCACTCGACACCAAACCAATACCTACGGCTAGGGGACACCTAGGGCTTCCTATTCATGCAAAGAAATCGAAAATCTATGGGAGGAATAGGAAGTTACCTATATGTTTAATTTCCAATGAAAAGCTCCAAAAAGGGGGGTTTCTCCTTGTTAGCCAAACTCTCCAAATTGCCCCAAGCCTGAGAAAACTCTCTATGAACAGTAAGAGGGAGACAATTAGAATCTAATGCAAGTGGTTGGAGCCAAAAAGGAGTTAAAATGTGAAAGTTATGGATTGGGGAAGATGGATATACCTCCTTTTTAAAAAACTTGGAGGAATTAATAAAAGAGGCAAGAACAAATGGAAGAGCCATTAAATAGGGTGTGAAACCCTAGGTTGGCTGCCATGGGCTGATTAGGGTGAGGGTTTGGGTACATGGTGTGGGCCTATGGGCTTTAAGGCTAGTTATTGATTTAAGGTTTAATCATAAGTCATGGCTTATGACTTAAATCTAACTTAAGTCAAATAACCATACCATGGGTCAACTCTAGTCTAACTAGGGTTACATGACCTAACCAAGTCCAAACACAACTAGGGTTAGCTTCTAGGTTAGCCTACCAAGGTCATTGCTAGTCAAAGTCAACCTAGTCAACCCTCATTCAAACAATTCCAAAATAAATTCTAAAAATTCCCATAAATTCAAATAAATTATAATAAATCCAAATAACCCTAAAAATATCAAAAATACCCTAATCACATGACTAGGCTCTAGGGTAGGCAGTCTCTACTGTTCAGTAGCAAAACACCAAAAATCACAAGTCATGAATTTAAATAGTTTAAAAGTAATTAAAAATCACTAAAAATCATAATATGAATAAATATTATTAAATAATAATTATAATCACAAAATTTCAAAATTATCCTCTTCTGGAAAACTGGGTGTTACACAATGTTCATGGCTCGTCAACTAGGATACTCGCCTCAATAGTCTTTCAATGTGCTAGCCTTCTAACTCGTGTGCGGGGGCACGCATGACTTGTGTACTGAGGTGCTCATCGATATAGTTATCCTATGTTCTTATGGCTTGCGCACCGAGGTGCTCATCGTTGTGGTGTTTCGATGTTCAATAGCGACTCGTGCATTTGATACACGTTTTATTTTAATTGTCTATCTAGTATTCGACAAGCACTACGATTTCTTTCCTTCGAGCCACACCCGTGGACTCTATAGGTTAACTTAGCATACAACGATTCATTTTACTTTGGCATGAAGGAGTAGGAAAGAAGGGTCAAAATTCTTCCACCTTAAGTCGATACGCCTTGTCGTTTCGTCGAGCCGATGCGGCTCGATTTCATAACTTTATTGCATGACCAACTCTTCTGACTTAGCCATTCGAGCACTTCATGCTACATACGTTGAATTATTCGACCGATTTGACTTACCATGCCTATGCCTCAGTCCGTTGCGAGGTGATAATTTGGTTTTGCGGACTCTATTGCAAACAATGCAAAATGTCGATCTCTGATATTTTAGCGTAAACGTACAACCTGCACACGAAATCAACTAAAATTAATATTTATTTGAGTCGGACTTGTGTGTGCATCGATTCGATTTCTTATAATCTTCGAACCGACTCAATGCTTTCTCTCAGGCCAACTTAACACTTGCATCGATCTTACTCGATGCATTCCTCTGGTCAACGTAACTTTGCATTGATTCGCACCGATACATTTTTTGGGTCAACGCAACTCTTCGAGTCAACAACTCAGCATAATGCACCGTGCGGAGCGAGGCATTACACAACTTGCTGCTTTGTCTTCCTGACTTTCAACCTGATGTCGTTCAAATGTGTCGTCTCTTCTCGCATTTTCTTATTACTCATCATTAAAAATTATAAGAATTTTTTTTTTTGAGAGCTATGTTTTTGATATATTTGTTGAGTTAATGACCACATATATTTGATGCATAAAAAATTGTCCCAAAGCGTCAAAAAATTGAAGAGATAGTTGATGACCAATATATTTTATACATATTTTAAGTTAATGACCATATATGTTTTGTACAATTTATGCCACATAATAATGATAGTTTTCATGCTATTTGTCTCCCAAATTTTTTGGATGATGGTATCATCCATTATGTGGCATCTGACATGACAGCTGATAGGAGCTAACATAGCAAATTTTAACCCAAAAATTAACTACCCTATTTTTTTAATTTTAATGTTAATACTAATTTTAATATTAATTTTAATGTTACTGTCATTGTTTTTGTTATTGTTAATATTAACATTAATTATAATACAAATATTAATATTCAACTTAATGTTAATATTAATGTTAATGTTTATTAATTTTAATGTTAGTGTTCATGTTAATTTAATTTTAATATTAATTTTTATTCTAATATTAATTTTGATATTAAATTTTGCCATGTCATCTGCTACGTTAGCAACTATGTCATATGTCACATAATGAGAGATGATATCACTCAATTTTTTTGGAAGAAAAATAGCATTTTTTTGTTGTATTTTTATTAGTTATCCATCCACTCAAAACTTTCAATCCAGGCAAGAATTATTAAACACATCCTGCGTAACTTTTCCTCCAATCCAAACATGGTTATATGTATTGATTCTCGCCTTCTCATCTAACTTTTCTTCACATAACCCCACATAACTTTATTTTTCTCCCTCAATCCAAGCATATTAAGGCCTCGTTTGGTTTGCTGAAAGGAAATCAAATTTCTTGGTATTTCATTTCCTTTGAAAAATTATAATGTTTATCGACTTTTCTTTACGGTGTTTGGAAATGTCAATGAAATTGGAAGAAAAAGTTAATACTTCAATGTGTGAAAGTGAATCTTGTTTTGATGGATGAAATCATTTTCCCCCTAATTTTATTTCATTAGAAATCTCTTTTCTTTCATTTTTTTCTTCAATTTGTTTGCCATCAAAATATAGAAAATTAATAATGACTTTTATTTTCTAACCTCATTATTCTGCGAACCAAATGTGGTCTAAAAGCAAACTTAAAAACATATATTAATCACATTATATGATAAACCACACAAATTTGTATAATAACAACGAGAAGAAAAAGATTGACCCCTCCTCCCCAACGCACTCCATCAGTAGCCAAACCCATAAACCATCAAAGTAACTGCAGCCAACGCCATCCCAACCCTACCAGCCTCCACAACTGTCCTCAAGCTCCCACTGTCGAACGGACCGCTGTCCAGCGGCTGCCCGAACGACGTCCCGCCCGCTCCGCCGGCCGGCACGACTACCTGCCCCTCCTCCTGCCGAGTGCTGCCCAAGCCGCCCGTCCCCTGCTGTCCAAACGGGGCGTTCCTCCCGCCAATCGGCTCCGCGAACGGAGGCATTGCCGGCGCCAGCCCCGCCGAGCCCCTCTCTCCGCACCTCTGGTTCGCCCTCGGGTCCTCGCTGGCCCTCCACGCCAGCTCCCCGGTCGTGTCCCTCAGCCTCATGTCCCCCTCGTCCACCAGCTCCAGCGTCTCCAGGGGGTTGTTGTCGGCCGACTCCGCGCTGCTGTCCCACCCCGGAGCGCTCCCGTCGAACACCGCCAGGCCGTCGTCGGAGAAGAGGAGGGTGCACGCGTTCGCGGCGCTGGCAGGGCTGCACTCCGACTCCCACACGCTCTCGCCCGTCGAGGAGTCCTGGATCTGGATGTAGCAGAAGTCGTTGCCGAAGCCCCCGGCGTCCGGGGCGGTCTCGGTGCGGAGGAAGTAGGCCGCGTACTTGCCAGACGGGGAGGTGAGGAAGGGCACGCCGGGGGCAGCGGGCGTGCCGGGGGGGATGCTGGTGATGACTTGTTGCTTGGTGGTGCGCTCGATGGTGCCGGCCGGGGCGGAGGGTTGGGCTTGGGAGGAGGCAGGGGAGAGGAGGAGGAAGGAGAAAGCAAGGAATGGTAAGAAGAGCTCCATTGTTGTTGTGTATGCTTAATGGGGAGCTAAGAAGTGAGAGTGAGTTGAGCTAAGAAGAGTGGGTTGTGAGAATGTGAGGAGAGCGAGAAGGGGTTATATATGAGGAGCTAGGGTTTTAGAGGGTTTGGTGCAACTTCTTTGCATGCGTGCATGGAGTAGTAGTAGTGGGAGTAGGAATTTGGTGCAATTAATCAATATATATTGATTGTGTTGTAGCCAATAATGAACATTTAGGAGATTATGATATACATTCTTTTCCATATAACATGATCATGATATAGTTAGTGGTTAATGATTATGGTTGTATTGCAAACTTTTTTAATTTGGTTTCATTGCCTTTATATTGAAATGATTCTAGTGAGCATTTGTCAAATGGTGGGAGAATCAAATGTTATATAGCTTTTGACAAAGTAGAATTCAACTACTCTCATCTCATACTTTATGATTATTCGACTTTGTTGATGAGATGTCAAGATTAAGAAACACTTTTGCTTAAAAATCTACTTTTGACCAGAAAAACTGAAATATCCTTTTCTAATATCTAGACAGAAAAGGAAATTTTATGTACCTACATTATCTTCTTATATATATATATATATATATATATATATATATATATATATATATTATATATATATATATATATATATATATATATATATATATATATATATATATATATATTACGCAAATTTAACTCTTAAGAATAAATAAGTAATCTATAATAATAAATAAGTAAGTGCTTCCAAATATTACAAATATTCATTGTTAATAACAAAAATGCATTTAAGTAACATCTAAAGGTATCAATTAATATCAATCTAAGATATTCTTAGCCAATATATCTATATGAAAAATGAAAACATCATGTCATAAAATCTATACGACTAGTTTAAACTCATCCAATAAACGAGTATAATTCATAATTCTAATAAATACTAAAAAATCTATGAAAAATATATCCTTGATAAAAAAAAAGAAGACAACATAGTACAAATCATGCAAGATAACATAATGTGAAAATAATATGAGCCAAACGATATTAGAGTTGATATAATATATGAAATACTCCTCTAGGGTCATGATACAATACTAAGTTCTAATCACCAAGAAGGTTAGAGAAAATGAAAAACTAATAATTAAGAAATTTTAAGAAACTTTTAAGTCCTTTTTTTTTTTTCTCTAGTCTCTTTGATGGGACCCAGAGATGTACACTGTGAAGACGTGGGCAATGAATATGAGAACATCGACCACTGAAATTCACTAAGGGCCTGTTTGGTTGCACGAAAGTGTATGAAAGTGCGAAAGTGGAAAAACGAAACTTGTGCACGCGATGCGTACGCATAAATTTTGAGTTTCCAAAAGATGTTTGGTTGATGGTTGAAAAATATGAAAGTGGAGGAATAAGGAGTTTCATTGTTTGGATGGTTGTTGAAAGTGGAAAAAAAAGAGTTCCGTTGTTTGGATGGTTGTTGAAAGTGGATGTTGGTTGGAGATATATTAAACGAAAACCACTTTTCTCTTTCCACCACTTTCACCAAAAAAATGGTGTGGTGAAAGTGAATAAAAGTTAGGGGGACACAAAACTGCGGACAGTCACTTCACACTTTTTTGATGGAGTTTCGAAGTAGAAACCAAACACTTGAACTGCGGAGAGTTCACCCCGCTTTCATAAAACACTTCAAATCCGGATGAGTTTTAACGTACCAAACAGCCCCAAAAGATAACGAAACAAGAACTTGTTATGCGAGAGTCAAACACGATTAACAAAAAAATGTGACGACTATGACCATGTACCAGGACAGATCCTAATTGTTTATACAATGAAAGAACTGTAAATATAATTTATTCGTTCCTTTGTCCCAAGAGATGACCCTTATAAGTTCTCAAGAAGAAGAGTACAAACAATATATTAGAGCATCCACAGTAAAACTTTTTTCAAGTACTATATTTGGTCTTTAGCCAAATTTTGTAGCACTTGAGGACTACAATGGACTCTTTTCTACACTTAAAAAAAAGTAGAAAGTCAAGAGACTCTCCAAATTTGGAGAGTCCACTAGTGGAGCTATAGTTACTTGGGACCCACAATATTTACTTTTCTCATTTATTCTTTTTTTTTTGGAGTGTTGCCACTTGTCAATTATGAAGGAAAAATAAGGAGGAAAAAGATAGAATGTTGCCACTTGTCAATTTGGAGTGTTTATTTGGAGTATACCATTGTGTACCAACATGAATGAAATACTTCAAAATTAATTTTTGAAATATGGTTTGAAATAATTTGGAGTATGATTTGGAATGTTGCCACTGTGGATGCTAGACCGTAAAAACCCCAACCCTAAAATATAGACTAGCCCACCTGGAACATGTTGCCCATCGACGATGTGGATGATAACTCTCCCGTCAGAAACTGTCTTCTTTCTTGAAACACAAGAGCTACTAAGTTGAATTCAATGGATTTTCTTGAATCTCCTTGAGAGCAATGTCAATAAAGAACCCCGTTACCCTCCTTTAATATGACTAAGAATTCCTAATTCAAGATTTAGAACCCTAAATTATGCAATATAATCCGGATGTTGATTTTTTTTAATATTATCAATCTTTTACCATAACATCCACAAAAAATGTGTAAAAACATGCCCTCATACTTGAGCAGCACTCCTGATCGAAATTCTGGTCAAGCCCAACTAGAATACCGGTTACTAGGGGCGAGCATTATTCGGTTTTGGACCGAAAATCGAACCGAACCGAACCGAATAAGAGGTTCGGTTCGGTTTAAAAAAATTCGGTTCGGTTTCGGTTTTGAAAATATTAAAATTTCTTATTCGGTTTCAGTTTCGGTTTCGGTCCAAAACCGAAAACCGAATAAGAAAATTTAATTAATATATATATATATATATATATATATATATATATATATATATATATATATGTGTGTGTGTGTGTGTGTGTGTGTGTGTGTGTGTGTGTGTGTGTGTAAGTATTAATATATATAGGTACATACTAAATATATATAGGTATATACTAAATATGTCTATGTATATTTAGTTACTATATATATTAACAAAAAAAGCTCAAAAAAAATCAAAAAAATATGAATAAACCGAAAACCGAACCGATTTAATTCGGTTCGGTTTGATTCGGTTTTGGGCCAATTCGGTTCGGTTTCGGTTTTGCTTATTCGGTTTCGGTCTAATTCGATTTTGGGTTTATTCGGTTTAGGTTTCGGTTTTGCTCATTCGGTTTCGGTCCAATTCGATTTTGGATTATTCGGTTCGGTTTAAACCGAATAAACCGAATACTCACCCCTACCGGTTACCTGCAATTGTGTTCTCAAGAAACAACCCTTCGAGTTCCCGTTTGCACCATATTATCTTCGCCAGATGCAACCTTCGCGACAACCACCCGCGACAGTTAGACTCTTCTTCCCCCGAACACTAATCAATCGGAGACCAAACAAAGTTCCTCTCCCGTCTGATGAGATGGAATTGGCTCCATGGCTCGTTAATAAAACTCCACGCCGAACACTATGAGGTAGAGGTCCTGCTCCCCGTCATTATTAACTCTGCACCCCCAAGTTTCTCTATATTGCATGTCGTCTCAAGTTACTCGACACACCAAATCGAAGATCACTACTATCATTCGAAGCAACTCCCGAGTTAGTGGAATCCCCTTGAGATCTATGAATCGACCAAGACCGAAAACTCTAACCATCATCTTGATTGCTTGCCTCCCACTTTCGCATTCTACTGAAACATGATCATGTCTCGAGTAACTTTCCACCCTTGGATGCTCCTGTAAAGCGAACTTTGTAGTTCCCGCAAAATTGAAGCTCGTGAACCTTCCTATCATCATGTTCGACATAAAAAAAAAAAAATCCTATGTACATCCGCATCCTCGAGCAGAATTAGTCCACACATGATACACGAGATTGAAGACCCGCAACTCTCCCTCGAACGGTGTAAATCAAGATGTACATGTCGTATATTTGGTTAGTTGTAGCCCATGATCGCTTTCCTCCGCTTTGTGGTTGACCAAAATAAAATTTGGCACCCCTCTCTGCACCCACTCCCATGTAAAGGAACCACCACCTTGAGGTCGACCAACTATCATGGCACCACTGTCTGATCCTCAAGATTCGGCACACCCCTATCCATATCTTTCCCTCAACGAAGCCAATCCTTCGTACTACTCAAGTATGTAGAAGGCCCCTCTTGACAAGCCTCTGTCGATCAAAAATACCTTGTCGAACATCTCTCGAGCTCTCATCTAATGCATGTAACGACTTGAGATTGTATATGTCATAGCACATAACCCCTTGAACCATTAGTTAGGAAACCTTTGTAAGCATAAAGTCCTTGTTTTCGAACATAATATGACAAATATCATCCGCCAGCTTCCCAACGAACTACAAGTTGAATAAAAAATTTGGTACGCGCCTCACACCTTTGAGGATAATGTCAAGCTCAAGCTTTTAATATTCTAGTGCACATCCCTGATGCCCACGAACTACTATCCCCCTTCTCACCCATCTTCAGACGTAAAAATTTTCTCTGGTAGATCGTAAAGACTATCCTCTATGGAGTGGCATGGTAAGAAGTCCCCATGTCTGTCACACCCTGATCCCAATAGTTAAGTTTTGAGACATGTCGTATAACTAATTTGACTTGTACAAGACCAAGAATTTTGATTAATAACTTTCAAGATTACGCATCAGAATATTTATGACAAAATGAATGCAACAGAATTTACAACAAAGGAAACTTTTAGAGCCAAAATTAAATATCATAACTTTGCATCAGGAAAAAAAAATCACAATATAAGAACATTCAAGCAATAGTTGAACCATGATTCAACTAAACTACCAGAATGCTCCATATATTATGTCCATTAAATAAAAAGAAATACCTTCTAATAAAAAGAATTATGCTGAATTGGAATTGAAATACATATATTGCCTTGATTCTACTGTCTTGCTATCCGTACTTAAAATGGTGAGGGTCGGTACACTAGGATGAACTGGTGGTGGCAAGACCCAACCTACCTAAAATCAAACACAAGTACTCATATACAAATTAAAGCATTACTAATATTAAGTGATCTTACTATTTCTTTATCCTACGTACATTTCAATCCATCACATTTTAACAATCCATATTGATACAGATTCTTTATCAATGATTCAACAATCCATTAATTCCACTTAGCTAGGCACCTACATATCCAACATACATGCACATTCATAGTTTCTTCTCGTATCTCATCCAAACCAACTTAGGGCAATTCATGGAATCATGAGTTTGTCATCATTATAGAAAGGAACACATAATATCATTTAAGTAAGAAACATAGTTTGACGGAGCCAGACCCTACAAATATGGAATATTAATTCATATATATAATTTCTAATGTCAATAGTCGTTCAAAACAAGCATTGGAAATACATGATTTGTTTAGTATTCAAGTGTTACATTTTGTTTTTGTGAAACAAATGTTGGCACTATCATTTATAGCGTCCTACACTTAATGCAACTCGTTAGCATGCAACCATGTCTACTTGTTGGTCAGTGATCATTCTCATCATATTTGACATAGCCTTACCCTCGAGTGATACGTACGGATAGATTACCTACTAATAACTCTTCCAATTCATAACGGCGAACCCAATTGAAGACCAAGCATACCCATACTACAACTTCTTCTTATATATCCGTGAAACTATTATTCCTACTAGGTCGGTACGTTTTCGCATTCGAGAAATTGCTCGAGGAGTTTACTTACGCATATGTTGTCCATGACCAATTTATATGAAATCTATCTTATTAATGAGTTAACAGTATGAAAGATAATGCAGCATAAACATAATAACTTTATTTTCTCGTTCAAATAAAAATATAATAATTTTGCATAATTCTAGAGCCTTAGCTCGTCCATAGCTCCTCGATGCACAATCCAACTCAAGGTCCCTCAACTAACACACCATACCACCACACACAATCCAACACATTGTCCATCTTATGATCTAAACAATTTCCACAAATGATTCTCACAACGTTGAGATAAATCTTAGAACTGACATAATTCGTGCCAACACAATATCATACTATCTTTACATCATAAATTAGTGGCAGTAGCTACAGTATCACACAACAAATCCATTTATTAATATTACATATATACGTATCAAATTTGCATTCATTATAGATTATCTTTTATAATCTTTTCTTCTTAATCATCTCAATTATGAATACTATCATTATTCATATTCTCAACATTTCTTTGCATCACTTTCTATGTCATTAGCCTACCAAAATTCGCGTGTCCAAGCTAATAACAAATAAATTCTCTAGTCTACTACATGTTCTATAACAGTTCCTTCTCGTAGTCCATAATCCACTTAGCATAAGATCATGATGATATTTTAAATCATAATAGGCTAATCGGCAATCAGTACAATATGCCATCTACCAATTGAGCTCACAATAATCAGTACATTATTGCATACACGGTGAGCTGGAAGTATGCCCCTCACGATGGAGAGCTCCAAATCCATAAATTTGGTCGAAATAATGGGACTACATGCAACCGGAAAACCTCTCCTCCTAATAAATCTAGATGATCATTCTAATTATTAATTGTTGAACATGTTAATTTGAATTTCCGACCATGGGCATCCGTGGAATCCATCCTAGATATGGTGTTCCCCTCGAAAAAGTGCCAAACTTGACAATATTTAGCATTCATAATCGATCACAGTAGACAAGGTAGCAAACCATGTCGTTATAATCATTATACATTGGAGTGTACTGTAACGAGCCAAGAGAATCGATACTATCTTAATACAGTACATGGCAATGCAATACGGTATAGTACAATACAATACAGTAAATGATGGACGTCACCAGCCATGATATTAATGTCTCGTTATAAGCGACCAATCATAAATAGTATGTTGTCATAACCATGCACACTCTACGCAGTAACAACATAGCGCAAAGGATACCTATGTATTCGGATAATTCGTGATAATACGGTAAGTAATATGGTGCTCTGGCACGTAAAGATATACAGCGTACAATAGGGATACCCTCGTACACGGGGCACGGGTATTGCCATGGTCAATCAATACAGTTGTCATGCTTCCACATTAATTTTATAGGGAAACAATCGACAAGATCAGGGTCTTGCGGGCCCCGTTTATGTGTGCTCGATTAGCAGACTTCATAGGCTTCGGGTGGCTTCTAAACAAAATCCAAAAAAATCATGAAAACAACAATCTAGGCATCAAAACGGTATACCTGCAGTATTCCTGTAATCATAACAAATTTTCGATCACGAAAATTCTCATTTCTGGCATGCCCACAATATGACGCCTACACTGATTGTGCTAATTAGAACACAACTCGAAAATTGAGTTTTTAGGACCGAAACTAAGTCCTAATTTCACCCATTGTAATTCTAACAAGTTCTAATGCTAGGGATGGATCTCATACAACAGTAACACTAGGTTCGATGGTAAATCATAGGTATCATACCTGATACCTAGTTTACACTACGGTATCACAATCAATTCTTAGGAAACCAAAACCTAGGTCAAACCAAATTCAAATTCAATTACATTTGCAAGAATCATGATGAATTTTTCAACAAACATGTTTTGGATAAAACTAAGCATATGATACATAGGAAAAATAAATTGCAATGTAAAACATATTTCTATTCATGGATGGCAAGGTGTACTTGCCTAGGTCAAGATCCATGCCTACTTTTCAACTCCACCATCAAGGGATATTCAAAAATCACACCCTAGGTCTCAATATCAAGCTCTAATGCTCATCCCAAGCAAGGGAATTGAGAAGAAAAGAGAGAGAGAGAGAGAGAGAGAGAGAAAATAGGGAGATAAAATGAAAGGTTTATATAGAGAGATAAAAGAGAGGATGGCCCTTGCATGAGGGCCACCTCATCAATCCATGCCCCCTCCCTCTCTAAATCTCATCTACCCAATGAGGAAAACCAAGAATCCAATAAACAATAGGATGGCATGGGCCAGTTGCTCCCCGATTACATACGGGTGGTATGATGCAGTATATCGAAGGTATGCTGGTATGATGGTCAATTTTTCAGTCAAAAAAATTCAAGGGTATGCCAGTCTATGCACGAGAATAGTACGAGTCTATGTCAATGCCAATGGATATTCTACAAGTTTCAGAAAATTTGAGGGTTGACACGGTTAGTAAACACACGAATATATTAAGTTGTACAAGTCATTAAGTATTTTTTTCTTGAAAATTGGAGTATAACACAAGACTTCTCGTACGATCATCGATACATGCGAAGCTAGGAAATCTTGAAAACCAATAAAATCATCCATGCTCGAATCTAATATTGCCATCCTAGAATGATACCAATAATTAATGACTCGCCTTGTAAAAATCCATTATCCTTGATTAAGATACCAAAATCACAAGAATCAAGATAATAATATACGATAAATACTCGTGTATCCGTGAACGAATATCGATACGGTGAGACAAGTCTCACACAAACCGAAGCAAGATACCCTTCACAACCAGAACATAGCACACATTGAGCCGTTATAGCTGATATCACCATATATGTCCTGGACATCGAGACACATGAGTAGGAGAATTCATATTTCCTAGGTAGACAAAATACAACTCTCTTTCCCGTATAGTCAATCATCGCACCAGAAGCATCGAGTCAATCCATTTCCCAAATGATATCATAATACTTAATGTCAAGGACTATCACATCTAAAGATAACTTTCTACCCGAAATGCATATAATATAACAGTTCTTACATGTTGTGTTAGTATATATTCTCACTCACGATGAGGTACTACCACTATGGTTCACATTCAATTTTATTCCGAAAAAATTCTGTTCTTTGGAAAATAAAACATATAAACTATAGGTAGCACCACAAAATAAAAATCTTGCTGGAATCTCATTAAATAGCAGAATAACTGTCACCACTATATTTGAGACAAAACCCTTCTCTTGTGTCAAGGCAAAGACTTTGCCTTGCGTGCCAGGTCATTGAGTCAGAGTATTGATCAGAGCAGCTTGTGGAGCCTGCAGTGCCTACCCATAATTTTGGGAACATTTGGGGGAGGGAGAGGAAAATTTGAGGGGAAGAAAAATGGAGGGGAAGGAAAATGGAGGAAAGTTAATTTTTTCTTCCTTTGTTTGGATGGACAAAAAGTAGGGAAATGAAAAGTTTAAAAACATTTTTTATTTGTTTATGGATATAGGCATAATTACTATTTCCTCCTTGGTATTCTCAAATGATGATTTAATTTTAACTTTTTGAGGGGTGGTGGGGTAAATTCACTCAAATTCCTCTCATCTCTCTCCATTTTCCTCCCACGAGAAAATTTTGGTGGAACCCACCTACTTTTTCCTCTCAAATTTTTCTCCCCCATGTTCTCTTCCCCTTTCCAAACACCATCATTTAAAATTTTCTTCACTTCCCCTCAACTTTTTCCTTCCTCCCATTTTCCACCCTTCCCAAACGGTACCTAAATCAGTCTCTCACCTTGACATTCTCTGGCCATGTAGCCCATGAGACCACACTTGTAGGATCCACCATCATTGGCATGATACCGTGTATCTTTACTATAAAGGTAACTCAAAACGGTTCAAAAGTGAGCCGTATATACCATATATCATCAACTATTTTTTAAAAAATAAATAAATAAATAATATTTAAAAATTAACTATCTTTTTTTTTCTTCTATATGGGTAACAAATTATCTTTTCTCACGTAAAAAATTAAAAACCATCCGATACTAGAATATATTTAAAATTAAAATTATGTTTAAACTAACTACATAACATTATCTAATTAAACACATATCCAGAATTAAAAAAAAAATCATAAAAAAAATATTCAAATATATTCATATTTATTTAAAGTATTGTAATATAATTTAAAATTTTATATGCTTTATTAATACTATTATTGATTTTTTTTATACATGCAACGTACGTGAACGGGACTAGTCAATATAAAGAGGCTACATTGTTGCCACTCAATAGAATACAAATTTATTAGGGTTCTCTGTAAGTATTTATAGGACTATAAAATATATAAAAAGACATCACTGACCCTAACTTGAAATGAAAAATACATAAATCAGTAAATGTCTAAAAATAAAAATAACTAATCTACTATTTAACAATAATATTGCTAGACTAGTCCATATATGTCTCCATGAAAAAAAAAGATGGATCTTCTCCACTTGTTGTCAAAGTCGGATCTCCCTAGTAGATGTCATTAATAGTCTAATATAAAATTAAAAATTTCACTAAGATATCAAATATACATTTTTTTTTTGAAAAGAACATCTCACTAGAGAGCCTTGTTAGCATTTCGACAAACGGAAAAAATTTGGGACGTCAAAGTACGTGTATAAATCAACTCAGTGCAAATAAAATACATCCAAAAATTCGATCAAATATTTAAAAAATGAAAATATTGAGGTTAGAAACTTCAATTTGTTAAATATGTTGTCAAATTTGATTAATTAAACAGGTTTCTACCATTTTTTTTGTCAAAAGTTTCAATAATTTATACAGAACAATTTAAAACTTCGCATGAAGGTACTTATTTAAATCCTTCAAAAGTACAAGTATTATACGTTTTTGAAGATACAGAAAAATACGTGTATAATACGAGTTCTATTCGGGTGATTGTTAAGAAGGCTAGAGAGAGACCAAATATATCCATTTAAACTGAAAATACATTGTTTCAAAGTATTGCCAAAGTTGCCCTACAATTGATAGAAACAAACAGAATACATCAATTCATGAGCAATGCAGAAACAAAAGATCACAAGAACTCCCCTCTTTGGTCATTCTTTAGAAGAGAAGACCATGTACCAGCAGTGCAGCTGCAACAGCAAAGCCCACTGCACCCAAGCTTCCCCCTTCCCTTGGGCTCCCGCTGTCGAAGGGGCTGTTGTCCACAAGCGGCTGAGCACTGAACCCCAATCCCTGACCACTCTCCTCATCCAGAGGCTGCCGATTCACCCCCGGCGCGACCGAAGACGCGGGAGAGCCTCCCGCAGCCTGCTGCTGCGCATCAGCTGCCCGTGCCAACGCAGTCTGCGGAGAATCGCCAACCGCCTGCTGTTGCTGTTGCTGTTGCTGTCCGTTAGCCACCGGCACGGCCGCGGGCTGCCCGAAAGGTCCATTCGCATTGCCAGCTCCTATCTGGCCAGCAAACGGCGGCGAGTCCGGCGCCAGGCCCTCAGACCCGGCCAGCCCGCACCCCTGGTTGGCCCTCGCGTCGTCGCTCGCCTTCCACGCCAGCTCCCCGTCCTTGTCGATGATCCTCATGTCCCCCTGCTCCACCAGCATCAATTCCACCACGTGGTTCCCGTCCGCGGACGTGCTCCATACTGAACTGCTCCCGTCGAACACCTCGAGCCCATCGTCTGTGAACGCGAGGGTGCAGGCGTTGGCGTCCGCCACGGGGGCACACTCCGACTCCCACTCGCTCTGGCCCGTGGAGGCGTCCTCCACCCGCACGTAGCAGAAGTCGTTGCCGAAGCCTCCGGCTCCCGGGGCGGTCTTGGCGCGGAGGAAGGACGCGGCGTACCTTCCGGAAGGGGAGACGAGGAAGGGATGAGGGGCGTCGGCCGTGGCGCCGGGAGGGACCGTCGCGAGGATTTGCTGCTTCGTGGTGCGCTGGATGGTGCCAGAGACGACGACGGCGTCGGAGAAGGCGGCTAGGGAGATGAAGAGGGAGGAGAGAGAGAGAGGAGGAAGGACTTGAAGAAGGCCATATAGATGATTGAGGAATGCGTGTTTGTTGGTGGTAGAATGGATGGGGGTTATATAGTAGTTGACAAGGGTTCTTATTAGAGTAAGAGTATACCTATTCCATTAGCTCAAGGGGATTAGGAGGAGATCGACAAACGATTAAACACACTTGTTTTATAGCTACTCTATTATTATTTATTACCAAATCCACAAAGGAGTGACCATCTCTTTTGACACTGAAATCTTATAATTGACTTCAAAAATATTGTTTGTTTAGCTAGAACTATTGAAGGATAAATTTGCGTCATTTTGGAAGAGTACTACGCGAAGAGTTTATCTTCTGATCGACGTACAAGTTTTGATGGCCATGAGGGCCATAGTGTTGGGGTCCAGGCTCGATTCGAGGTACCGTAAGACAGTCTGGATATCGCGAAAAGGCAAGGGGAGTTCTGTGAGAAATTGGTAGAGTTCGGACCGAATTCGGTACCAATTGTTGAATTGTATATCGTTTTCGGCTGAGCGCTCAAAAGATGATGATAATGGAGTTGGTATTTAGTCCTATATCGGGTAGTATGTGGGAAGATTGAGCTGTAAATAATTGAGACTGGTTCATGCCTTATGGAAGTTCTCTTTAAGACATGAGTTCAATAAATCGCACCTCATGGGTCAACTCCGGTTCAGGTTCACCATGTTTCAATAAGTGGTATCAGAACTCATAGTTACGGGGGATGGTTCGAGTCATATTTTGCTGAACATTTCTTTCTCAAGGTGGAGTTAGGAGCACCCTCCATAAGGTGGTCTGGATGTCAAAAAAAATTCGCAAGCGGAATGAATATCAGACAAATGTTGGAGGCAACTACATGGATTGAATTCAATGGTGGGTCCGACACGTCCAATGTGGAGAAGGTGGTCTGGGTGTCAAGAAAAAGTCGCAGGCGGAAGGCATATCAGACATAATGTTGGAGGCAACTACACGGATTGACTTCATTGGTGGGTCCGACACGCCCAATGGGCAAGACATTGGGTTGGCACACACTGGTGGTGTAGATGAACGTATTGTTTGGTTTTATGGTCGAATGGATCGATATGAAAGTATGTTGGATCTCCTGGGTGCTCGGCTGACGGAATGAGCAAAAGTAGCAAGGGTGCTGAGGTCGTTCGGTTGGGGGGGGGGGAAGTGCAAAAGTAGCAGGGTGCTAAGGTTGTTCGACGGTCGGAAGCAAAGGTAGCATGGATGCTAAGGTTGTCCGACTGACAAAATGAGCAAATGTGGAGATTGTTGAATTGTATCTCGTTTTCGATTGAGCCCTCAAAAGGTGGATACAATTGAGTCTGTAATTTAGTCCTACATAAAAGGTGGAATCATGAGATGTAGATAATTGGATTGGATCAGGCCTTACATGAAAATTTCTTTTAAGGCATATGGACTCAGTCCAATATCGCACCTTATGGGTAAACTCCGGTTCGTGTCACATCGCTAGAAGCATGAAAAAACTCAAGCCTAAGCACATGATTCTATGCGTTGAAGTCCCTCTTCCTGTGCGTCAAAGTGGCAAAATACAGTATGCACTATACGTATGCTATAAAGACAACGATTCTTCATAAACTGATGAATCGTTTATGCGGCAACTTATGTCACTACCAGTTTTTCAAAATAAGGGTAAAATTATCATTTTTCAATATTAGAATATTTGTGAATATTTATTTATCATATATTGTGTTTTTGGTGATTTTTAGTCGGGTTTGAGTTTCGTCTCGTTTCGACTTGAGTTAGTGACCCCGGTAGTTTAGACACTAGTCGGATCCCAAGATTAGTTAGCCATGGTCACAAATCCCACTATTTATGTTAGTAATTAGTCAAACCTATTTAATTAGAATCGTTAGATTAATGACTTAAACTTGACATTTTTGACCACAACCTCTTCCATTCAATTAATTAGCCAAAGGAGACTTAGAGAGGGACATCCTTGTCATTTCAACATGGCTAAACCTAGCCTAATAGGCGGCCACAAGGAGAGGGGTTTCTTCATCTCTTTCATTTCACATAGCCTCTATTCCATTTTTAGGGTTCCTCCCAAACTTGAGAGCAAATCTCAGATTCATCCACCAAAACTTTCTTTTCTCTACACAAACTCTCCCATTCTTGCAAGGAGAAGGAGCTACAAGTGTTTGTGGAGTCAAAGCAAGGAGAGATGTCATTTGGAAGAAGAGTCCGTGTCGGCTTCGTGTCCTTTGGAGTTTTCATTGGAAATCAACTCCCAATAGGTAGATTTCTCTCCCTCTTGTCATTTTATATAATATTGGTGGTTTGGATCCATAGGAACCCACCCCACATGATAGATTCACCATTTAGAATGTTTTAGAGGCTCATTAGAATCCTCTTTTGGTGTTTGCATTGATATTAGTGTCCCCCATGGAGAGATTCCAAAGGAGGCACACCATGTGTTTGAGAAAATGCCAAAATGGACATGTTGAGGCCTAATTTCAGATTTAGATTAGTTAGAGGTTAGTTTAGTCATGTTAGATATGTTTCATATGGTTGTATTTAGGTTTCCTACAAGTTTGGATATGTGGTTTTGGCCTACATGTCATATTTACATTTGTCTATATGCTATTTTGTATATATATGAATTGAAAATACAGTGTAGGCAACTCTAGAGGGGGGTGAATAGAGTTTGTGTCGATAATCACCAAATAAAAAATTAACTCTATATCACCTCCATAAAACAACTATCAAGATAGTAAATAAATCAGAGAGAAATGCGGAAGTAAATAAAGATCAAGAAGAGCATACGCAAACACAACAGTTTTAACCTGGTTTCCCTCGTGGAGGACTAGTCCAGGCCTGAGAACTCTAGCTCAGGATTCAAATCCACTATTTGTGAAATAGTAGTTTACAACCCGTGCCTTTTCTTCAGAAGAGCACGTCAACTTCTTACAGAGGATCGCAGTGGCGATTTGCTTGGAATTTTCAAGCGACTTGGAATTGTCCAAGTGACTTTTCTTTTCAACTCTTGCACAAAAACTTCTAGCTGAATCGCACTTGAGCACCTTGGGGCTTAGGAAGTTTTGTGGCTAGTAGATTGGAAGAGTAAGGCTCTTGACTATATAGGCTATGTAAGAAGAAGAATAGAAGTGAATGGTTTCAAATGAGAGAAACCAAGGCCTATTTATAGGGTTCGGGACAAGCAGAATTCGGCCAGAATTCGGTATAAATCAAATTTTTGGCCGTTGGACAGCTGGTAGCAAGCATGCCCTAAAAATCAGGGTGCTGGAAATCAGGGGACAGAGTTCGGCCCGAACTCTGTGTGGAGGCAGAGTTCGGCCCGAACTCTGTCTCCAGAAGACAGTATTGGTCCATTGGTCTTTTGGGCTTTGTGGAGCTTGGGCTTGGTTCAGGAATTGGTCTGTTTGTATGGTAGAGCTTGGAGAGATATGTCTAGGGGTTGAGATGACTCAGTGCGACTCAACGTACACATTCTCCTAGACTCAATAAATTGAAGATTACAAACTTGGAACAAGTAGGAAAACCAAGAGCCCTTTGATGATGCCTTTCTTCTGATATTTGAGCAGCCCTGAAGACATCTTTTTCTCTGACAGCAGTCGTCCAAAGATATACAGAGAAATCCCTTTATATGACAGCGGAACCCCCGATGCGAGGCCCCGGATAGGTCGCTAGGCGGTTCGGAGAAATCCCTTTATATGACGCCGTCTTTGGTCCAACAATTCTTCTTGCCTATGTCCTGTTTGATCATGTTAGATCATGCTTACTGCATGTCTACAAATACATGTTAGGCCAGCAAAATATGTTGCAGTACGATACAAGCATAGCAATACAATATAGGACAATTAGGACATTGCTAAGTTTAAGTAACAACATGATAGCATGTTAGGCCAACAAAATATGTTGCAGTACGATACAAGCATAACAGTATATAGGACAATTAGGACAATGCTAAGTTTAAGTAGCAACATGATAGTGAGTATATGAATATTAGTGACATCATTATGTTAAATTTAACTGATTAGCCATATTCAAAACACAATGTAATCATTGGGCCAACATGAATAATGGACTGTTTTGAGCCTATTTGGTACGTATTCATGTGTTTGTGCATGTGTGGTGGTGGTTGCTATATTTGGTAGAGAGTGGGGGGTTCATATCCATCCTTCTTGCTTGGTGTGGTTGTAGTGTATGTGAAGAAGTGGTGGTGGTAGTTTTAGATTGTTTGGTAGTTTTAGAGAGTGAGAGTTAGAGTGGTTTTATAGTGTGTTGTACGTGAGATAGAGGGTGAGTTAGAGAGGGGTTATAGAGTGGTTTGAAGGAGTGTTAGGAGGGGAGTTTGAGGGAGGATGTGAGGCTGCCATAGGCAGCCACCACAAGAGCCTTCCCTCCCCCCCAACAAACAGCAGCTGACAGCCCCCTCTTTTCTGGGTTGTGCAGCCCCGATTGGGGGACTGCACACAGCAGCTAACTGCTGTGTTACCAGCAGTGTACAGCAGCAGTATATGCTGCTCTGTGAGAGCAGCATCAGCATCTAGTGGCTGCAATGAGCAGCCACTTAATCCCCCTTTGTGTGCTCTTTTTTTTGTAAGTTTTTAGTGTGGGTGTGAGTGAGTTTATAGTTGAGTTAGAGTGTTAGTTTCTAGTGAGTGAGTGAGAATCTAGTGGGTGAGTGTGTTTGGTTCATTGGTTAGAAGTTAGTATGATATGAGTTAGATATTGTGGGTATCTCGAGTTAGATAATATGTGATAAGGTTAGTTAAGAGATGATTTAAATAGTAGGTAATAGATATTGTTAGTAGCCTAGACAAGTGAGAGTGTGTGTTAGTATCCTAGGAAGGTTAGTTAG
>JANAVB010028506.1:0-33599 GCA_029216955.1 Iris pallida
TATATATAAGATATATATATTAGAGAGAGAGAGAGAGGAGAGCATTGAGAAGTGGATAACGATTCCTATGAGATGTAATGAAAGTCTTAAGACTAACTATTCTGAGAGTTGTGAATTAAACTGTACAGTGGGTCAGTGGCAAACATCTGCAGACTGCATGGGTTGTGGAGTAAAAAAAAATTTGAAAAATATATTTCTACAACTTTTAACATATTTCCACTTGTTTTGTTTTATGAAAAACATATTTGACCCGTCCAAGAGAGTGACCGCGCTAGCCCAAAGCGACGCGATAGTCAGCCACTGTCCCCCTACTAGCTTAGGACCCACCTGATCAGGGAGCCAATGGCTGGCCGCCACATGGTCGCGGACCGGCACGATCATGCCCAAAGGACGGACAACGTAACAACGCTCTTTGTTTTAAACTCCTCTTTCGTATCATATATTGGAACTTTCACTCTATATAGACAAGTACTGATATTGTAGAGTTGCATGAGTTTCCATGCTCACAACATCCTTTCTTTTTAAAGTCTAAATAATTATGACAGATTTGTTGGACTCAATTTATTAAGTTAAACATTATATCAAAATATTTGAAAGGATCATATTTTCATATTACAACGAAAACACATACTATTGATCACTAATATCAGCACACATACAACATCATAGATCTACAAAACACACATGAAACCGAATGCAAAGAAGATCATATATGAAACATCTAATGGAAAGAAGAGGAAATTTAAGAAATACTGAAAAGAATTAAGATTCAATGGGAATAGTGAATCACCTTTTCGCTCCTGCGTCATTTATTTATTATTAATCCTACGAACCAAACGTATTTAAAATTTTAAACTGTTAATTTCATTCATTTCTATAGGTAGAAGTAAACATTGGTATCATGTAATTATATCCAACAAGCAGTCTTTGTGCAAATGAAAGATCACATATTTGCACAAACATTCTTAATTTACTATAGGAGTTGCAATTCATTGTTTAGATAGGAAAGCAAATTTCATAAATGTAATTCCATAACTTTCAAGTAATGTGTCACATATATACTTGGTTGTTAGTCCCAAAGGCAGAACCAGCTTAAGGGCTAAGTGAACTCTAGCCCACCCAAATTTTTATTTTCATATATGAATCGGTTCATATCCAGTCAAACCCAACCACTCTAGTTTGAATTTTTGGTTTCGGCTAGTCTTGTAATGTTTCGACAAAATATTAACTTGTCACAATACTTGGCATTCTTAACTTTGTGTAGTAAGCTTCCATATGATCCATCGCAAAGCCGGGGAAAGTAGTTTATTTGGAAAGAAGAGATGCTCCTACCACTTCAATTGTCTCTTCTTAAGCAGTCTTTTTTTTCCCCCTATCGAACTTTGACTCTTCAATTGTTTTTGATAGTAACCTTCAAATAATTAATGGCAGTATGGTGTCAACTTCTTGTGTTCATATGTATGTACAAGACCAATATTCCAGTTGACCATGTAGTAGTGAATGATTTTTCTGTTGACAATTTTGCTATTAAATACTAAGAGTACAAGAGTACAAGAGAAGCAACGGACATTGAACTCTAAGGCTGTCATATTAGACTTTCTCAGCCACTTTATATGCACTATAATTGAGAATGGATAGGTTTGAAATGGTTGTACCAAACAGACACGGATTATATATAATTGCCTTGGAATATTATTTTTATTTTAAATTTTCTAAGAAGGAACCAAGTCATTTTTACAACTAATGTGAGCTTACCAAATTCCTAATCAAGTTGTATATATATAAACATGACAAGACTTCCATAACCTCTACGGGTGAACTTTCATTGGAGGCCCAAAAATTAAGCCTGAATTTTTATACACAGTTTGGATACCAAACATTTGTTCATCTATGAGTTTTCATTTGATATCTTGATAATTAGCACGAGGAATCATGTGCTTCTTTCACTCGCGTATCCCACATTTATACATGCATCAACTTTGTCACTTGGAAATTGATCACAAAACTTATTCTCCAAGTACCATCTTGTTCATTACATGCCTCCACAAACTATTTTCTTGTTTAAATTATCATTCAAATCTACTTCACGAATTTAAATGTAGTATAAATTCAATTAAATCTAATTTATAATTCAGGTCTAATCAAATTCAAAGTCTAATATTAGAATAGTTAAGGGACCGTCTTTTAGTTTCTGAACAGTCTTAATAAAATTTAAAATAATTACAGAAAGTCTTCCTAAAAAAATATATAAAATACGTGCAACGCACGTGTGTATACTAGTTAAATTTAATAGCTCAAGTAGCAAGGAGGTAGAAACAATAATCTTCCTAGCTGGGTGAGTACGACCCTGGAGAAAAGCATTATTGCATTATTACTTTCATTTAATTGTGGGAGTAAAAAAAAGGTAGACCCATTTAAATTCAACCTATTCTAATATATAACTTAAAAAAAGGTAAGGAGAAAAAGAGAATAGGGATAAATTTTGTCCAAAACTTAGTTTGTAGTTCAATTTTGGTGAACGGAGCTTTTTGTTCCGTTTCAAAGCAGAGAAAATCTTGGTTTGGTTTGGCCAAACCAAATCCCAAAAAAAGCGCACATAAATTAAAACTGAGTTTTCCCAAACGGGCCCATGTCCGGAATGAACCAACAGCACAATCCAATTCGAGCAAAATAGATAAAACTCAGAAAATATTTTTACTAAAATTAATTTGAAACCTTATCAAATTAAGCAATCAAAACAGCTGCATCTGTACAAGTAGGAGCTGAAGCAAGTGACGATCTATACATATCAGTCTAGCAGAACACTTTTGTGTTCAAATATTGCAAGCACAGTCTACTTGTAGTCTATTCTTCATAGACACAGCACCACCAAATTCCTACAGCACAACTAAAAATGAAAATGTTAAAAAAGTAAAAGACAAACAAATTTGCAGTTCAAGGTGCACTACGAAATAGGTTGATTACTTGTACACAAAACAGGGTTTCGAGTGATGCCTATTCCCACCCATGGACAGAATCACAGGTTATCTCCATGAGAGCAAACCCATAAACAGACTGGGAAAAATGTCGGACGAACATTATCCATACAAGATCGCACCGTTATCTTAACCACTTGTCTGTGATCTTGGAATTGATCATGCCGAGCAGTAAGTTTTTGGTCCCCTATTATCAAAACAAAGTCAATAACGAAACCTTTCATCGAGATGTCAGTACATAGAGTAGGCCTGATATGGGCTCCAGATTCGTAAACTCAAGCCTTGCACACAACAGACAAAGTTTGGGGATAGTTAAGTTCTTATAAAGGAACATGAAGTCCTCCGGACGAACACATACAACTAGCACAAATCCATTAGTTAGTTATAAACTTACGCCTTAAAGAACACAATCGATAGGGGCCATCTACTAGAAGCTATACGATTTTAAGACAACCAAGCCAAAGACAACCAAAAGGTTAAAAACATGAAGTGCACTGGAAGAACACACACAAGAAGCACAGGTCCAATTATCAACTTACGTCTTAAAGAATATACTCAGAAGGGTCCATATAATAGAAGACATGATTTTAAGATGAAACCAAGTCAAAGATGAAGAAAATGTAAAAGATCATGATGTCCTAATAGCATTCGTAATACCTTTGTGATTTATGACTGCAGAAAAGAAATATTTAAAATGCACATAGTAGCCCTACAGGAGGTTGTTTGGATAGAAGTAATTCTTTGAAAGTGTAAAAGTGCATTTACAATAGATTGAGTTACAGTGCACTTGCAGCAAGTGGCACTTTCCAAAATGTGTTTGGATATAGTACTTTTTATCTCCTGAAAGTGGAAGAAAAATGAGTTTGATGTTTGGATGGTTGTTGAAAGTGGAGAAAAATAAGTTACCTTGTTTGGAATAGTGGTTGAAAGTGGTTGTTAATGTTATATAATAATGTAAATTTTTTTCAATTATAAATTTCTTATGAATGAACAAAAATTTATTAAAAACAAATTAAATCACATATAATAATTAAATTAATTATCATAATTAAATATATCAAATTGTAATAATATTTTTATTGAATTAAAATTTACAGAATCTTTTAATCCATTTAAAACACATTACCATAATTAACATATCATAATCAATATAACTAATTTAAAAATTATGTGTTTAAAATTAAAAGTTAATAAATTTTTTAACATAATTTAAACCAATTTTAAGCTTACACAAATTAAAAGAAGTTATTATTATATATTATTATTATTATATTATATATGCTCTCTCACACATTCTCTCTCTCCAACACTCGCCCACAGCTTTCTCCTCCTCTCTCTCTCTCTCTCTCTCTCTCTCCAACCCCTTTCCCTCCTTTCTTCCTACTGCCGCCTCGTCTTCACTCCCACGTCTCATCCTCCTCTCTCCAACGCTTCCTCTCTCTCCCCAACATCCTTCTCCTCTTCTCTCCACCACACCTCCACCCCCCACCTCTCCGGCGGTGCCGGAGGTCGTCATGAGCACTTCACCCACCAGGAAGCCTCCACCGCATCTCTCAGCCGGCATCGACAACAAGGAGGACCATTCTTGGCCGGACAAGGAGGAGCGCCTGGCAAATTTTTTTTCCAATTTTTTCATGATTTTTGGTGGAAATTTTGGATGTGAGTTCACAAGGAGTTTCATCCAATTTTTTTCATCTCTCTGGGATCATATATCCCCTACATATGTGAGTTCACAAGGAGTTTCATCCAAATTTTTTGGATGTCAAAAGTAAGAAAAGTTGGGGGGGAGGGGGGGGGGGGGGGGGGGGGGGGGGGGTTGCAGGAACTGTGCCAAGTCAATTCAAAGAAAAATTTACTCTCTTACATGAGCTAACCAAACGGCTGAACTCCTTGGAGTTCGGTTGAGTTCCAAAATATCACTCGGTTTCCATCCACTATCAGGCTACCAAACAGCCCCTAGGTGAAACTGATGTAGGACCTTGCAATTGGGGTGAAGCACTTGCAACACCAAAATTATGTAGCTACTTCAACAAAAACCCTTTTAAATCAATGTAACCATTACATCAAGGGTCATAACTGTGTTTCATCAGGTGTAACCGAAAACAATTTGGACACATGGTGTCGGCCTTGAAGCCATTACATGCTGTCATGATTTCTAGTACTGCTAATACTCTGGGATATAAGCCTCAATTTGTCATGCTACTTAAAGAAACCAAATGTAGCAATTGTGTAAAACTTGTTCATCCTTTCAGTTGAGAAGTTTTCAGTGAGTGCAGGGCAACCTTGATTATAAGTTCAAAATTCTTGAATAAGGAATGTTAAAATAAAGTATACATATAGAAGCGGCAAACACATAAAGCAAAGTCTTCGATATTCTTCTTCCATGATCCTTTAAGCACACAGATGGCATTGATGAACTGGAAATGGATTGGAACAATGTGCTCTAATGTAACAAGTCAGTAGCTGAAACTAGTAGATTTAAGCGTGTGCTTGATTCAAGCTACTTATCAAAGATCAACTAGCACTACCAAGATATATGGGACCATTAATCGCAAGATAGTCCTTAATTTGCTTCGAAGTTATAGCACGTGATATAAATATTTTTCAACCCATGTAGCACTTGAAACAAGTTTGACATGGTGAAGAAAATGTACCTCTTTGAGAGGGTGGAAAGAGGGACTTAAATACAACTAGCAGTCAATCTTGCCTACAGGGTTCCAAATTCGGGAATTTATGCGGGAGCACATCACTTTGATGTTTAAGGAAAAGGAGGTTTATTTAACACGGGGGCAGTTACCTTTCAATTACATACCAAGAAGAAAATATGTTTTCCCACTTAAAGAACATGAAAATGAATATGTACTCTAGTTTAGGAGACAAAGAACTATCTTACAATATTAGACCCATTTCAGGTGACTACATTCCAAATTCAAGGACCATAAAATGTCAAGATAAACTAACCCTTCATATGATATAGAAAATTCACATCTGAAATAATTGCACATAGCAAACTATAAAAAAAACATATTAGAAAAGAAAATTCAAAAAAATTACATATACCTCAAACTATATTGCCTCCTTCCTACTGGGTCAACAAGAACGAAGCAGAACTGGACCAACCCATGAACCAAGCATGTCACTGAGGGCCACCTGTACCTCGCTGGATCCATGATCGCAGCCTATAAGGCCCGTGAGAAGGGGAAAGAAATGAACCAAATTCTTCTCAAAAGAGGGATTCCCCAGTCCACATATAGCTTGGAGTGTTGCTACAACAATAGGTGCTCGTGTTGCTAGTTCTCTCCGCTTCCCTGAACCAATCGGGATAAGCCAACAAGGCTTTGGTGGGACACGAGCAGAAGACTCAGCTTGATGTCCACGCTTTGCTGTGTCGAGGTACACTTGAAGGATCTCTTTGCAGAGATCAACAAGGTAGACATCCACCTCTCTGTTGGCATCACTGATAGGGCTATCCACGATAATATTTTGTAGCAAATTGAGGCATATCTGGTAGGATTCATTCTCCAGACGCAGTAAGGGCGGTTCCTGCATCTGGGTTACAGAGCCCAGTTCCAACAGCTTCGACCGTAGCAACTTATCAATGTTTGTCTTGTGAGCATGACAAGCCACAGCATGTATAGCTTCAAAAAGTATAATTGTGTTCTTTTCTGAAAGCTTAGCTCTGAAAGTGTTATAAATCTCCATAATTGCCTGCAAAACCCATATTAATGCTCAGACTTAAGAACTGTGCTCATACATGTGTAGAAGGTCACATTTGGAAAAATAGTAGAATTGGTAAACTTTAACTTCATGTGTAAAAAGTAACTTTTGGCCAAATAGTAAACATCCATGTGTCTTGTAAATGTTATACACCTATATAGCCAGATTTGAATGGCATGTGAACAGGAATACAATCCTCAAAAGTTTAATGGTACATTCAACAAAATATGAAAATACACACAACTTTGACCATATAATTTACATAACAATAAAAGTGGAGCAAATGTACAAACCAAGTCAAACTCCAATTACAACTTGGTACCTGGATGGATACAAAGTCAATAGTGATCATCCAAGCATTTCTCCACAGAATAGGGTCAAGTATGACCAGTTGTTGGTCTAGTCTGAGCATTAACATAAGAAAGATTCATGAAAGAATTGACAAAGCTTTTATGACCAGTTGTCGACCCTAACGTCAACCCTTTATGTTAGTGCCAAATTCCTGGAAAAGATAGCTATGAGAATGAGAGTCATGCCATAAAACCTAGATGGTGTGGGCGGGTAGATAAATCTAACTTGGCTATGCAGTTTACGCTCATGTAATCACGGAGCACCATCCAGTTAACCTACACAACAAAGTGCCTAGACGAAAAGGTAAGGTAAGACTCGAAAATGATATCTATAATCTATAGAATATCGCATTCAAATTTCTCTGTAGCAGTAATCAAGTATGAATACCTTTTAGTCGATGAAAAGTGAAGACTCTAATTACACTTCCTTACTTATTGGTCATATTCATGTGCTCAAGGAATTTAAATTCAGGAGCTATGTGCATCACCAGCAGACACGACACTATGATTCAAACATGAAGACCTACAAAGCTGCAAGTACCATAAATATATACATCAGAAGATTTACCCCTACTTCTTGATTCGGCACAATCTTGGAGTTCTAATGATTTATGTTTGGCTGCTTGGGTCTCAAGTGTACATTCGGGATAACCATTTTGGATGCATGGGCCATGTCCTGGCGGGCTGTGGGCCGGGGCGTGACAATTAGCCCTATCATGGTCGATGAAATGATTGTGATAATATTGGACCAGATTGGCAAGGATCTAATATTATGAGCGAAGTGAATTTGCAAAGATTGATAATTCACTTCATAGTGCCAAAAGTGAGCTTTGAGGATCCTCGCCTTTTGGCAGAAATGCAAAAGGAACACAAGAAAAGCATGTCAAGACTAGACCAACAACAGAAGCAAATTGAAGATCAATCAAGCATGGAACCAACATTGTTCGTGTCTGAGTGTATTTTGTAATTGTATCAAATTAGTATAAGGACTTACTAAAATATAAAATAAGTCATAAGCTTAACTTGACTTAGAAAATACCAAAATTAGATTAGCAATTCAAAAAAGGTATCAGAAACAGAAATCTGGAAGTCGTTGCTGGAAAAATCCAGCCAGATGCCCCAATTTAGGAATCAACAGCATGACCAAAATTCAGGAGGTTGTTAACCAGATACCCGATGTATTGATACATGTCTCATATCATGACGGAAATTCAGTTCAGGTCCTTGTGGAATTCCAATTAGGTAGAATTTTAGAAAAATCAAATTGCTGAAATTCCTGCCATCAATGACTGAAATTCCTGTAAAAGACCAAAATGTATCTAACAGCAGAATGCTAAATTGACACCCTTCCCATCTGGGACTGGTAGCCCAAGAACATCCACAGCCAGGAGTCAGTTTTTTCCCCTTTCAATGTCAGCTTAAAAGAAATGGCTATCTTGTGTTTCTTGCCTGTATTAAAGCCTCTAACTCTCACTTTTAAACAAGTTAATAATCACTAACTTGCCGATGCTCGATTGTGAAACCTTAGAAAAATCGCAAGCATAACCATGAGACTAATTTAGTGAAACAACTCTCTTGAGTGAATGATTGATAGTAAGGTGTTAGCCTTCACATTCTACACTTTCTACTCTCCCTTGCCTTCGGTTTCTCCACCTTCAGCCTCCTTTCGTCAATTAGTTCACTAAAAATTTAATTAACATAACAGAGTTACTAATGGCTTACTAGTGGATCTTGACACATTTTTCATATACTTAAGCTTTCCATGGAAAAGATGAAGATGTGGCTACATTCAAGAGAATACAAGATTAAGAAGAAAAAAAAAAGAAGTAATTGGCTAACCTGAATCAGAAGAAGCTGAACAGAGGCACGACACCTTGCATCGGAAATTGCAAAATACAGTGTTCTTGCTCTCAAACCCTCCAAATCATCTGATGACCCTTCAGGTTCTTCACCACTTGACTCAACGGGAGAATTTCCTTCGCCTCTAGCCAAATACTTTACTCGACTTTCAGATGTTAAAAGCGAGAAATCCGGAAGTGTGGAAGCAGCAGCTTCCTTAAATGAGATAACTACCTCAAACCACTTATCCTCCAAGAAAAGGGATCCTGCATTGTTCATCAAACGGACAAAAGCAGCAATGCCAATGCCAGCAAGGCTTTGATGGGGGTGCTTAATAAAACTTGTCAGCAACATCAAAACATTTCTCAATAGTGGATTAACTGTATTATAAAAATTAACAAAGAGATCCACAACTAGCTGGAGGGCCATTGTGCATGTTTCATAAAGCCATGCATCTTGATCCAGCTGACTCGAATTGTTTTCAAGCCCTTGTCCCTGCAAGGTTCCCCCAGAAGGGTCTATAGCATGCCTTACATAGTCAAAGATTGGGAAAAGCACAGAGTCGAAAACTTTTTCCCACAAAGGCAAGGAGAAGAGATTGCCATGGTTGCATAATGTATCAAAAAGAACTTGCAAGGCACTTTTCCTGATTTCAGGCCTTAAATCAAATGTAAGTTCGGACAATCCTGCACAAAGATACGGAAAAAAAACTAAGAAAAATTACTAATGTGTGTGTGTTTGTACATGTGTGTGGGACAAGAGCTTTTACTTAATTAATTGTTAAACAGATGTTACTTAATTAATTGTTAAACATAATCATCCAGTGGTATTTAAATGTAAAAAAGATTAATATAACAAGAATCTTCAGAACCCTTCTCACAAAGTCCAAGTAGAAGAGAAGCACGTACCTGCTAATAGAGGAAACCAGAAATGCAGAAGATCATCTTTATCAATATACTGTTGACTCTCTCTTTTCCCTTCCTTTTCTTTATGTGGAGAAGAAATGCTATTGGAACAAGACTCCTTTCCTTTATTCCTTCCAGAAAAGCCTAGGTCTCCTTCAGCAAGCTTTGTTGCACATAAATGAAGAAAACCAATAGCGTTGAGGCTTATATCTTTGTTAAACCTACTATTGGTAAATGCAATTAGACAATTCACACAATCTGTAAATGTGGTGCTCTCAGTTTCGGTTATGTACGGAAAGTAATCTCTCACGATCTTCTCGATGATCTCAAAGGCCAAAAGTACTATATTTTGTGTTCATCATAAGATGCTGTTGTAAAGACCTGCGAAATTATCAATGTATAAGCAAAATGAATTACCAGGTTAAGCAAATATGAATGAGAAGTGAGCTGACAAGCAAATTTATCATGTCAGGTTCGTTCCCGGTAACACTACATTCATTCCCCAACCTGGAATCTGGGACATAAAACTTGGGACTCACACCATATCCAAGGGATGGGCAAGGTCTGGTATCCCCCTGCTCTAGTCAAATTACATGCCATGAATTATCCTCCATGTCAGTGCAGGCATGGTATAGTTTTAATCAACTGGCATGCCAGATGACTACAGTCCAGACTCTAGAAGCATATGAAGATTACTACTGATAATTTGAAGGTAAGAGTTCTTTAAGAATACCAAAAAGGGGGGAAAAAGTACCATGAACATGCTTTTCCATCCAGACTTAACATTATTAACACGAGACAAAACCATCTGAGAGACGCATCTGATAATTAACTCCCTTATTTCAACAGCTCTACTCTTACGCATAACATCAACAAAGGGTTTCATGAACTCATTTTGGAAGTTATAATTGGCCAACTCCTCTCGGTCTAAGAACTTCATTGCTAGCTGGCGCAAAGAATCCATTGCAAAGATTGCAATTGAGAGGTTCTCTGAGCAGCCAATGGTTACAAAGAAGTCAGCAAGCACATGCCAAATGCTTGACCATACAAGTCTGATTCTATTCATGTTGTAGTGCCTGTATCAAAAAAAGAAATTAAATATCATCAAGGACTGGCACCAAATGTGGGTAGGGGAAAGGAAACATCGACAAAGTTACTTACGCAATCTCAACAATCTTTGTGAGACTAAAAACCCGTGGATCCAATGTAGAACGCAACTCTTCCGTTGATACTTTACATAGGGCTTTGACAAAATCAATTATCGCCTCACTATTTAGCTTCTGACTTTGCATGAATATACGATTCATCTCAGATATTCCCACTTGTTCCAACATATGTAGATTGGAAATTAAGTTACTCATTTGTTCAGATGTAACTGCACCAGAAGCATGACCACCAACACCAGCACTATCATATGAACCCCTTCTTGCAGCTGCTGCTGCATGTTGCATTTGCCCAGGTCCTCTTCTCTTCAGAACAGGAAGCATCGATGACTTGGCTTGTCTAGATTTATCAAGCTCATTCTGCTGTATTGCAAAAAATGTAGCATCCGGAGGAGCACCCTCTCCCAAGAGATGCAAATGTTCGAACCGTGAAACGCATGTCAAGACATGTTCCCAGGCTTCTTGCAGATAGTTACCATCTTCATCTGCAATTGAGATTATTGCCTGTAGAATCCATAGACATACATTTAACAATATTTAATTATAGTAAAACGATTGCTAAGGCTTTATGCAATATGATAAAAACTAGAATATGAACTGCATGATTATGCGATAATAATCTTTCTCTGATTTGCTAGCCCAAGTAAATGCTCACATAGGCTATAGGTTTTAATGGTGCATTATGAAATATAACATACAATCAGTTTAGTGAAGCACAAAAGATATGAAACAAATAAACCAAAAGGAAATCTTTACAGCCACATTAGATAGACATGGGCCCAGCTAACATATGATAATTCTCAAAACATCCAAAATATATAAAGATATAACCATCTGTCTTTCCCTCTACCCTCCCTTCATCCCTTTATGCACAAATGCCATGTCCGAAACAGTGCAATGAGAGAATATTGTAAAATAGTGATGTTAAAGTCTAACTGCACCAAATTCAGAGTTGTCATGAGCTTATTATTCCAACAAGAGCATTTAGTTAATGAGGTGGCGTCCCACACCCTTTTCGAGAAACGCTCTCCCATAATACCCAACATGCATTAGTAACTCCGAATCCGAGCCCTTTTGTACTAACATATCTCTGTACTTTCCCCACTCTGTATGGTAAAACCATAACCTTGAGGAAGTAATGACACAACATGCGGCTTCACAATAGAAAGAGATGGAAGCCGTGTCTTAGGTTTTGGCCAAGTTTTTTCATCCTATTTGGTTATACTCGTTACCTTAAATGGCCAAAAAGTCAAAATGATAGTTTCCCTTATTGATCAGCAATCTAGGTAAGTTGTATGGGGCCAGTCAAAGCTTACAATATTCAAATAAAAGATAGCATATGTACGTTTCCCTCTCTGTATGCAAAACCATAACCTTGAGGAGTAATGACACAACATGTGGCTTCACAACAGAAGGAGATGGAAGCCGTGTCTTAGGTTTTGGTCATGTTTTTTTATCCTACTTGGTTATACTCATTAAAATGACGAAACAAGTTAAAATGCTACTTTCCCTTTTTGATCAGCAATCTAGGTAAGTTGTACAGGGCCAGTCAAAGCTTACAATATTCAAATAGAAGATAGGGTTACATCTATAATGTTTTTCCTTCTTCAGTCACAAGTTTATTTCCAATACCTCATCTTCACACGACTGGGTAGATAAGATACAGTAAGAAATCATTATTCCAGATCTGCTTAAAAAATCCATGCTAAACGGCTATAATTCCCATAAAAGCCAAATATCGTGGAAATATCCTCTCTTATAACTCGTAAAATTTTCAAGTCTAAACAAGATGTATAAACACAATACAAAAAACCTTTAAGATATTAGCAATGTATTGGTTTTGGGCCCTTCCTATGAGCATCAGTTTCGACAGTTTTGGTTCAGTTGGTTTTGGTAGTTTCGGCAGTTTCTCAGATCCTCCATTTCCGATCCGAAGCCGCCGAAACATATCGGTTTCAGCCAATACTTAAAACCTTGGATTTTAGTTACTATAGGTTCACCGACATTTATAACATGTGGAGGAGTGTTCAGGAAATAAGGCACCCTCAGCGACACCAAAACCTCCAAAAATGTTTGATGACATGATGTAAAAGCAAGTCATCGGCAAGTTGGGATCAAATATGTAACACCAAGGCATAGTTGAGACCCAGTTGCAATAAATAAAGTGATTATGTATAAAATCATTCAAGAATTACAAGTTAGATCTCCAAACCACACACAATTGACAATCTAAGGAATTGATGAATCAATTGGTTGAAGATCCAGCAGGCCATGAAGAAGAAAAAAAAAAGATGGTAAGGATCAACAGAATTCGACTTGAAGGATTCATATAAATATTATAATTTTTTATCCAAAAGATATATCCTTCAACTCAAGATTGATATTAGTGTTATGTGAAGATGAGTCTCAGAAATATGATCTCAAGATAATAATGATATGTATGACAAAAAATTTACGTTAACAGCTAGATGGATACCTAGCTGTCTTGGCAGCATCTGGGCACTTCCTAGGTTCCTGCCAATGTTAAATAATGAAAAACTTACTTGAAGAAGATGAGGATGAGAGATGAGACATCGGCATCACTTAAGCAAGAGCACAGGGAGATTAATAATAGAAGAAAGAGAAATCAGAAGCCACAGAGAAATAAAAATACAATTTTAATATTACTAATAAGATTATGACAATGAGGATGAGAAGGAAGATGAAAAACTGGACCAAATTTTCTACAAGTAACTGATGAAAAGAATATAAACAAAACAGAATTAAGATAACTGTTCTTTCATTATCAAAGGTATCCATTTGCCTTTGTCCTTTCTTCTTGTGAATGGGGCCATAATAACTACCATTGGATAGAGAAGGGAGAAAGAGGGAATTTAGTAGCTAACATAAGTGAGGGTTCATCCGAACTTTTTCATTGATTGATTGAACTTCTAAACAGGAATGATGTTGATCAGACGGGTCAACAATGTCTAAATACGACCTCCCAGAAGACAACTGGACGACACCATGACCAGTGCATCTTGTTTAGTTGCTACTACGGAAACAGACAAAAGTAGTACAAACTGTACTCTACCATGCAACCCCAATTCCGAATTCCCTTCTTCTTTTTTAAATCCCACCACTAATTGGAAGGAATAATACGTTTCCCCACGGGATCGAACCCACCAAGCCAAAAAGCTTATGTCCCCACCTCCTTGCCACTTGAGCTAGGAGGCTTTGATGAATTCCTTGTTTGTCTAATACAATAATACTCCTACAAAAATCATGACTTCTTTCCTAAGGAGCGAGGACAGATTGCTTATTTTTGACTCTATTGTTACCAGGACTCGGAAAGATGAATAAGAGAGGCATGTTGGCGAGAACCTTTCTGATAAGAGGAAAACCCATAATGCATTCAAACCTTGTCACAATTAACACTTTCTTGGAAGCTTAATATAAACGAAGGTGCTCGAGTACAATAAATTGGTATGCTCATCCTACAACCCTCCTGCAGAAACTACATTTTTAACTAGATGTCTTCATTAAAGAATGGGAAGTACATCAAGCAAATATGGAAAAGTATTAAAATTCCTTGACTACCTTGGAAATAATTTGAGTAAAATAAATTACTTTCTTACAGAATTTGATTCAATTTGGCTCTGACTTACTGTACCATAGAGATGAATGGCTACCCCTAGAGCACATGTTATCAACTTGTCTCTTCTAGGCTTGTTCCTAATTAATGGAACATAGACGTTTGTTTTTTGTTAAAATATCTTAAACTGCATGTTAGCTTCCAGGTCTTATGGCAAGATGGAAATGATGTCGATCTAGGAACTTTACCGACTTATGGAGGCCTTATGTCAGGTTGATAGCCAATCATTAAAACTTGATCGATTCCCTTATGGACTTGTAATGTTTTCCATCATGACAGGAAAAGGCTTGCACTCTGACAAAGAGTTTAGGTCATGGACCTAGAATCCCATTCCTAACAAAAATGATGACTTGAATGGAGTTTTGCAGGGAACCAGAAAACATGTCACAGAAAGCAGTTATGCAATCTGCATTGTCTCAGGGAACCATATGGAAATAATTACAAAATTATGTGTGTTGAATATTTTGTTATGATTTCATTGATAATCTCATGGCTATATATAGCCTTACAATCCTCCTCATTACATTAATAAACCCTCTGTGGAATATCCTGTGGCATATTTGACATACCAAATATACCAACATGATATTCCAATATACTTACTCTAATATACCAATACCAAATATACCAACACTCTCCCTCAAGATGGGCGAAATATATTCACTAAATCCATCTTGTCACATCCTCTAATCATGCTCACAAAGCTAAGTTTCTTGGTCAGTCCGTCTGCTACCTGATCCTTGGTTGGAACGTGGCCTAGCTCCAGTAGTCCACTATCCAACTTCTCCTTGATGAAGAACCTATCGATCTCGATGTGTTTGGTTATGTCATGCTGTACTTGATTGTTGACGATACTAATAGCTGACTGGTTGTCACACCACGGCTTCATCTTGGCTCCTTGATCCAGCTTCAGCTCCACCAGCATATTCTTCAACCATAGCAGCTCTGCAACTCCCAAGGCCATAGCTCTGTACTCCGCTTCAGTTGTCGATCTAGCCACCACTGACTGCTTCTTACTCCTCCAAGAGACCAAGTTGTCTCCTACAAATATGCAGGTAAATCTCATGTCATCAGCACAGCTAGCCCAGTCAGAATCACAGTAGCCCTCGATGCTCACGTGATTATTCTTCCTGAATATCAGTTCCTTCCCGGGAACACCCTTCAAGTATCTCAGAATCTGATACACTGCGTCAATATGACCCTTCTGTAGGTCATGCATATAGCGGCTCACCACACTTACTGCAAAATAGATATCAGGACGGGTGTGGCTCAAATATATCAACTTGTCCAGAAGTCTCTGGTATCTATCCCGGTCAACTGGTTTCCCAGCCTCAGCAGCCAACTTGAACCTCTGATCTATCGGCATCACTGCAGGTTTGCATCCCAACATCCTTGTCTCTGTAAGAAGGTCTAGTACATACTTCCTCTGGAAAAGAACAATCCCCTCTGCTTTTCGAGCAATCTCAATTCCAAGGAAGTACCGAAGAAGGCCAAGGTCCTTCACCTCGAATTCCTTGCCAAGCTTCCCCTCGAGTCGGGCAATCTCCTGCTCATCATCTCATGTGATAATCATATCGTCCACATATACCGCAAGCATGGTGATATGGCCTCCACTCCGATGAAAGATTGATCTACCGATATCCCATTCCTATCATCGTCCTCCTGAATCTGACAAACCACGCTTGAGGAGACTGCTTCAGTCCATAGAGAGACTTCTTCAACCTGCAGACCTTGTCCATTGTCTGATTGGTGCCGAATCCTGATGGTATCTCTATGTACACCTCCTCCACTAGATCTCCATAAAGAAATGCATTCTTCACATCCAGTTGATGTAGCTTACATCCACCATTTGCTGCCAGAAAAATCAGGATCCTGACAGTGCTCATATTCGCCACTGGTGCAAAGGTCTCGTCATAGTCAATGTCGTACGTCTGACTGTATCCTTTTGCCACCAGTCGAGCTTTGTAGTGCTCAACCTGTCCATCTGGGTTCTGCTTCACAGTAAAGACTCACTTGCATCCGACTGCTCTCTTCCCTTCTGGCAGTTTTACCAGTTCTCAAGTGTGGTTCTTCTCAAGAACTCCTAACTCCTCGTGCATCGCCGCTTTCCACTTTGGATCGTTCCTGACAACCTGCCAATTGTTAGGTACAGTAATACTATCCAAAGATGCAATGAATGTTCCATGAGAAGAGAGATAATCATATGAAACAAACTAAGCAAGGTCCCAACCATATCTAACAGGAGGATTTCTCGCATTGCTGCGAGTGGTCCTCCGTACTGATAATGGTGTGGGAGGAGTAGGAAGAATGATATCACCTAAAGGGGACTCTTATGGTGGTGTAGGTGTCTCAGGAGTCGAGACAGACGCAGGCAAGGGACTTGACACTGGCACTGTAGGTACTGGTCCTGCAGTTTGCTTTCCTCTCCTGCTGTAGGTAAGTATCTCCTCCTGAGCCATGGGCCTAACACCTCTCATCTCCTCCCCCTGTTTATCTTCACCTTTCTGCTCCTCCTCAACTGCGCCTCCATGCCATACTTCTAAATCGGTCACCAGGCTTTCACCAATGTCCCCCTCTCGCCTCATACTCGCAGTATCAAGTGAGTTGTTTGAGCTTCCCTCCTGACGGTAGAATGGCTCATGCTCCCTGAAGTGAACATCCATGCTCACAAACTTCTCTAATGGGCTCCAGCACACATATCCCTTCTGAGTCGTCGAGTAGCCCACGAAGATGCACTTGACTGCTCTAGGATCAAGTTTCCCAACTGACGGTCTGTTGTCCTTCACAAAACACACGCAACTAAACACCTTCAGTGGGAGTATCCCACTATTAGTTCCTTGCAATATTTCACATGGAGACTTCCATCCGAATACCTTCGAGGGCATCCTATTGATTAGTTGAGTTGCTATCAACACTGCATGCCCCCACAGACTTTGTGAAACATTTATATCGATCATCATACTTCTTGTCACCTCCAGAAGGTGTCTGTTCTTCCTTTCTGCTACTCCGTTTTGTGCTGGTGTGTATGCACAGGTCGTCTGATGCCGTATCTCTTGGGCTGACAAGTATTCCGCAAGTGCTCTGTTGGTATACTCTGTTCCATTGTCAAACCTCAGTACCTTCACCACTGCCCTGTACTGAATCTGGACATGTTTATGAAAGTTCCGAAACAGGTAGATACATCACTCTTATTTTTCATCAAATACAGCCAAGTAACACGAGAAGAGCAATCAATGAAGAAAATAAAATACTTGTAACCATTCATAGTAGTAATGGTGCATGGCCCCCAAACATCAGAGTGTATTACATCAAAAACAGACGAGCTCCTATGACCCGTACTAGCATATGAGCTCCTAGTAAGTTTGTCTAAATCACATGCATCACATATTAGTTTCTCCTTATTTGTTTTCTCATAAATAGCTGGATACAATTTACTTAAAGTAGCAAAAGATGAGTGTCCCAACCTCTTACGGTGGAGTATTAATGTATCCTCGACACTCATCTTCAGTCCTCTCATTCATGCCTTCTCTGCCATAGACATCAATGCTAAATCCAGTCCTTCACAATCCAGGTACCACAGTCTCTCATGCTAAGTGTCAGTCCCAAGTCTTCGTCTCGTCTCTTTCTCCTGGAAGATCACCTTTGGAATATCAAAAGAGAGAATGCATTTTAGTTGGAGGATTATAGAACTGATGGACAAAATACTGACTGAAAAAGATGAAGCACGCAAAACATTAGATAATTTTACTGAATCTGTACAATTTACAGTACCTTTACCGACCACTGGCTGGAAAGTATCATCAACTGTTTGAATGTTGTTTGTCGATGCTAGGTGAATGTAGGAGGAGAACTCACTAGCATTCCCCGTTACATGCCGAGATGCCCCCGAGTCGATAATCCAGTCTGATAATTTAAGGAAAGACGGATGCAAAAGCGAGTTTGTCGTCAGTACCTTCCGATGGATTGGCATACATGGTGGTGTTGCCTCCAGCGAAGAATGAGGTGGACGTCTCATCGGTTCCACTCCTCATGTCTCCATCGTTTAACGCTCTCTGCTTCCTCCTGAGTGCCTCCAGTATGCCCATCAGTACCTGATCCTCCTCAGTAAAGGTACCACCAGCTCCCTCATCCCCTTCTACTACCAGCAGGTTTGTTCGATAACCTCCTCGACCATCACGTTGACCTCCACGACCACGACCACGGCCACGTCCTCCAAAACGTCCAACGAACTATCCACATCCACCACCTGGATCTCCCTCCTTAGGTGGTTTGGTGCAAGCATACCAATGATGTCCCATCTCTCCGCAGTTATAGCACTGCCGGTTGTGCTGTCAGGGCTCTCTATTAGGCCCTGTATCGCTCGAACTGGTAGCCGCTAGTGTTGACTTTACTTCAGGAGGACCACATGTCCCTGCCTGCAGCTTGATGCAAGTCTCCTCCTGGATCATGGCCGAGATAGCCACCTCAAGGGTGGGGATCTGAGGAGTGATCGTAATCCCCAGAAGTAGTGTTGTCCTCTGAGCAAATACTGCAGCCAGCCCTTTAAGGAACTTCATCGTCCTCTCCTGCAGACATACTTGTCTCTCTTTACACTTCGGGTCCCCGCAGCTCGCCCGATCTGAGGAGTGTTCGTAATCCAACCACAGACACTCCAACTCTGTGGCATACTCCTGCACCGTCTTCTCTTCCTGTACGGTGTCGTCGATCTCCCCCTTGATCTGAAAAACTTGCAATTTGTTTCCTACACCATCGTAGGTCCTCCTCAATTTCTCCCACACGTCCTTCACCATCTCGATGCCATCCACTGTGACGGCGATCAACTGGACCAAAGAATTGAGAAACCAAATGTAGATCACCATATAAGTGTACTTCCACTCGTCGTGTCTTGCCGAGCCCTCATCCGGCTCTGTCGTCTTTTCTGACAGGAAACCCTCCAGATTCTTTCCTGCGAGGGTTCTCCTCACCCGTCGTGACCAACTCAGGTAGGTAGCTTGTCCATCAAGCTTCAAATCGATGGAGGGAAGCTCCAACTTCGTCGATGTTCGTGTCGCGCTCTCACCAGCTGACAGTTTCATCAGCTTCATCAACGTTGCAACCTCCGCAAGATCTAGCTTCTTGATGATCTCCTCCGTCGATCCTCCTATTTTCCGATCACCTCACACCCGTTCCACGATTCACGCTCGTCCTCTCCTAGATCCGATTATGTCTCTCTTATCGGATCTAGGCCTTCAACGTCCGGAACGATCCCGCGGAGAATTCGAAATCACGACTTCGCGGTAGTAGGGCCGGTGGGCCGACTGATAGGTGAGTGGGCACCGTCGGACGTGCGTCTCCGAGCAACGGCCGTCGCGAGCAGCAGCAGCGGCAACAGCCGCGCACGTGCGGTGGAGGTGCCCGCGGAGCAGCAGCGGCCGGCTCACGCACGAGGTGGTCGACGTGCGGCCGTACAGTGGCTGGTGGCGACGAGGGTCGGTGTACGGCGGGGGCGGCGTGCAGCGGCTGGTGGCGGCGGTGGCTGTGGTGGTGCGGATGGTAATGGCGGTGACAACTGGGTTAGGGTTTGGGAAAGGTGGCGGCGGCTAGGATTTTGGTGGCTCTAATACCATGTTGAATATTTTGTTACGATTTCATTGATAATCTCATGGCTATATATAGCCTTACAATCTTCCTCGTTACATTAAACCCTCTGTGGAATATCCTGTGGTATATCTGACATACCAAATATACCAACAATGTGAATTCTGAGGACTGCTCATCATTGTGTATACACAACCCGTACATGCACAAACACCTAATGCTTGGAACTGACGTAAAACTGCATAAGATAATTTAATGTATGTGGGTATCCTGCCATTTCAAGCTAATACAAGTTCACACTTTGGTATATTGATTACGAGAAACCTAGGCAAGAGTTTGGGTCTTTCTCAAAATCAATATGCAATATGTCTAACATCTATAGTCGAATGAAGCAACTTATGAAGTTACAACAATAATGCATGTGTGGAAGGAAAGAAGAGATAAGCAAACCTTGATTGCATCAATATTTTTCTGTTTGATATCAGCTGCTGAGTGTAGGGATGTGAACTTTGCAAGTGAGGTAACAAAGGCATCTCTATGGGTCTTCATAGACATGACTGCTGTAACATGGATTGCACATCGAAATCCTTCAAGGCAATGGGAAATTACGACTTCATCATCACTCTGGTCGAGTGGAACACTGAAGGCTGCCAGCATAGGTGCCCAGCATGCCTCAATCATGAATCTTAAAATTACTACATCTGTTGCAGCATAATATACAGACCTGATATTTTTAACACGAAAAAGCAATTATACTCACTACCAAGACAATATGTGCCCACAATTTGAGGAAACAAATATACAAACTGCAGAAAAGAGTTACAGAAGACTATTTTGAAAGATTGAAGAGGATTCACTCAAAAGATGCCAAAAAAATTGGAAGAGGAGACTATCGACTGATACTCAATAGTAACTAGAGATAGAATAGCTTACTCAGATTTTCGAGCTTTTTCCTTAAATTGTTCTTGTATGTGTCTGATGAGATCATCACTAGTCTCCATTAGTTGATCTCCTCGCTTCCGAATCACAATATTCAAAATGTTATCCAAGCCTGGGATCCTGTTAGAGTTCATAGACTGTGTTTGTTGAGGAGCCAAATCATTTTCTTTCATCTTTATTTCCTTCCTTAAAATTCTTTCATACAAGGTTCGCATATACTCTTCAGGTAGATCCTTTCCGTCATCAATACCACGATTATTCCTTATGAACTCATCTGGAGACATCTGCACGAACCAATTTGAAGATGTTCAGAGTTTTGCAATGGACATCCACAAGAAAAGTCAACTGGAACAATAACAGACCTTATTTTTAACCATAGGATTATGTGCATCAGTATTGAGCATTATTCTGAGTATGCAAGGACATAAGCCGATCTGCACTAGTAAAGGCCTTTGGGTTGCATTTGCAATAACGCTCAGCAAATTTTTCCATGATACGGTCAATCTTTAGTGCCTCACCGGGCAACAGAAAGCCTTGTAGAATGGTCCTGATTGCCTCATCAAACTCCATACCTTCAAAATCAAATGAATCCACATATGCATGCATGACTTTAAGGGATAATTCTTCCTTTTCTCCTAGATATTCACCAATAAGTGTCTTGTTCAAGCCAGATGCATTTCTAAGGAAGGCAGCTATCTCCTCTGGTGAATCACCAACTTTATTTGCACTTATAAGAAACTCAATTCCTTTCTTAGGCCTTTGATTGAAAAGAGAGATACCTTCCTGCATTTGCAAACATTAAATAAGATGGGTAAAACAAATTCAACAAGACCTGCAGACATCAATAGTAAACTAGTCCACCTGAACTTCTAGCTTGTAAGCCCTGCGTTGTTCCAAAGATACAGCTTCCGAGATACCATTTGCAATTTCAGTTTGAGCCTCCATTCCGTCAGCAGCTTCCTCCCCGAAGCTATTTGCAACAGGAAGATCATTTCCACCAACATTATCGGCAAGTGTTGAAGAATGAGGATCTGGTATTCTCAACTGTTTGTTCATCCAATCCCCCATTGACCTCAAAATTGCTACTAAGGACTTCATAGCTTCAACTTTCATAGTAGTGTCCTGAGGTGGTACTAATGTTGTGACCACACCAGGGGGGACACCTTGAGCTGTTTTTAGCAGACCATTAACCATCCTATATAACGCAATATTCATATAGAAAATTATTACATCAGTAAGACAGTAGGAGATTGAATATAAATCTACAAGTATGCTAACATATGTAAAAGAGAAGGAACACAATTTCCTGAGCCATATGAGTGACTGATAGTTAATGAAATCTTTCATTTCTAGCAAAATTGAAGCAATAGAACAAAGTACCTCTCAATATATTAGGTGAGTGCACATCGCAATCATAATTCACAAAAATGTCTACCATAATCTGAGAATCGAAGCAGAGCTTTTCCAAAAAGCGAAGCACGATCATCTTCTGCTGAAAATTTGGTTGAGCAACATTTTCCAATACTCTGAGAACAATCATCGGAAAGAAGACTCCAATCTCTGCCTTCAATCCTGGTCTGAACCTTGACACAAGGCTAATGAATATGGAACAAGATAACTGGAAGACAATCATAAGGGTTGAAGCGCTGTTCTTCAATAGTGATAAACACAGATACTGTTTAATTGCACCTAAAAACCTGCTCAACACAAAAATCAAAAGCTGGTTATAGAAACAAAACTAAAAAAACCAATACATATATTACTGCCTCTTTTGGAGTGCAGTAATACAACAACAAATCCTTTATCCTAAAAAGTCGAGCACGATCAAAACCAGTAATGAGATAATCATATCATGTGTCAGAGGGGTATGTTATAGCCACAATTCATTCGCAGGAACCATATCTGACTAGCAAACCCAATACAACTGAAATCCTCAAAACATGATCATAATGACAAGTGTAGACAGCCCAAATTCAGATATATTTGTCTAAACACAACTCTTGTTGTGAAACCCCAAGATTTAGTCCCTCGGGTATATGGTGAGAGTTTGACTGATTCATAATTAAGTGTTCGGGTCTCGTGTATACATCAACCATTTTGGCAAGTTGGCCATAGTGATGATGCACACGAGGCCCATACACGGGTCATTGGCTGGTGGGTCCATTGGTCAGGATGTGACAAATGATACTAGAGCTACCTAGTGGCTTCATGTTTTATTGGTGTGAAACTGGGCCATTTTCGCGGGCTGCAACGAGGAAGTCGCTTCTTTAAGTAAGGAGATTGTGAAACAATAAGACTTGAGTCCCGTATGGGATATGCGATAAGAGTTTGATTGGTTTATATTTGGGTATTTGTCTCTCATGTGTACGTCCGGAATAAATCGTTTTGGCAAGTGACAAGTGATGATGCACATGAGGCCTATGTACGAGTTATGTCCTGGCAAACCCATAGGCTCGGCCATGAAAGCAAGTGCTATGATGCACACGAGGCCCATACACGGGTCATTGACTGGTGGGTCCATTGGTCAGGATGTGATAAATGGTACTAGAGCTACCTAGTGGCTTCATGTTTTATTGGTGTGAAACTAGGCCATTTTCACGGGCTGCAACGAGGAAGTCGCTTTTTTGAGTAAGGAGATTGTGAAACCATAAGACTTGAGTCCCGTATGGGATATGCGATAAGAGTTTGATTGGTTTGTATTTGAGTATTTATCTCTCATGTGTACATCCGGAATAAACCGTTTTGGCAAGTGACAAGTGATGATGCACATGAGGCCTATGTACGAGTTATGTCCTGGCAAACACATAGGCTCGGCCATGAAAGCAAGTGCTATGATGCATTGACCCCAATAACTAGTATGTATCTAGCCTTCTTAATAAGAGCATTAGTATTTTTGCCTTCCCATTGGTAGTCTATGGCTTGTGATTCCAATGTTAGACCTATCCTCTATATCTCAAGGTTCGCAGTATCAGTATCAAAATCGGACCTTTCCTAATGAGTATCGGGATTGTCGGTGTCGGCAGTTTGGGATCGGAGTATCGATTTTTTTGGTATCAGCAAGCAAATAATTAATGAATTCTTAAAAAATAGGATTTTCTTATATATTTAGGCATAATTTTAAGTGTTTTTGTTATTTTTAGTTTAAAATTGAATTAAATAATAGTCACCATTGCTGATTGGTTTACCTCAAATAAATAAGTTTTTTGTGATCTACAACCTTACTATGTTTTTACACCCTTGCCGATACTCGATAGTATCGTTATCAACCAATAATGCAAACTATGCTATATCTTCACTCATTTCACATAGTAACTAATATTACGGTTTGTGCAGGTGTAGGTTACTATCATAGCAATTCTTATTCTTAATTGTTCCAAATGCTAATACTTTTCTCTTGCAGGAAACTAGTTGCATGCCTTTTTGGCAGTGGATATAACTGTTAACTTACAATTATGAAGATCTTCGTACTCATATGCACAATTACCTCACTTTAGTATAGGTACTAAATGATTGGCAAGCATACTACGCAGGATGAAAAAACAAATGCAGCGAGTTCAGTTCGGGACTAATTCCAACAGTTTAAGTACATAATTTGAAATTTTGGCAAAATAAATGTGGTCGTCTACGCATCTTCTGTCTACCAACAAAATCTTAAAATCAAAATTCTTATATATTCAAAGTTATTGCAGTTCTATTAAAATCGGTACATCAACATTTAGTATTCAACATTAGAAAGCAGAAATCAATTTGAAAACTCAATTCTTTTCGTTCTTTTTAGCATTTCAGGTTAGGGTATCTAGCCTAAGTCATCGTAACTTAGTCATTATAGCTTTCATTCCTTCTCTTTTTAGGGTAATTCTCATATGAGAGACGGGTAGAACCATTCACCAAATTAGGGGATACCGCCAAAGCCTTCTGAGTGACTAGTCGCATTAAGCGGTAAATCCTTCTAAATACTCTCGAACACAGCTCATAGTCCCTTCCCGTAGCAAGACACACTTATAACCCTCTCTAGAAAATACTTTTGGAGTTGGAAAAGGAGGGGGAAAAAAGAAAGAGCTCTCTTTTTAGAAGTGGGTCTTAACTCCTCTAGTCCCTTCACAAGAAGGGGTCTAGTCACGACAAAGAGGGGACTAAGTCACAAGTGATTGCTCTCTTCCCATTTGAATTCACATTCAATTTATTTCAGGTGTCATAAGAGAGAGGGTCACACAATCCACATTCATACCCGTTAGACCCGACCAACCAAGAATCCAATCAAGCTAACGAGGGTGCACAAGTTTGTACACAACTGAACTCATTAAGCGTGAAAGTACACGCATAACATAATTAGGATGCAAGGCATAACATCATCCACAACTAACAAAAAGTTTTGTCCTCAAAATTATGAATATAATTAATGAGATGGAGGTGGCATATCGACTCGCCCTACCTCCTATAATGGCAGAGATACATAGTGTCTTCCACGTATCTCAGTTGTGGAAGTATCTTTATGACCCAAGTCATGTGTTGAACTTTGGACAGTTGGAGCTGCAGCCAAACTTATCATATGAGGGCCATCATGTTCAAATTCTTGACCGGAACGACAATATGTTCCTGAACTATTCAGTATCGCTTGTTCGAGTCCGTTGGCACAACCACTCGGTCAATGAATCAATGCGGGAACGTAATGGCAGATATTTTCGTAGATTTTTGAGATTGTAGTTAATTTTATTTTTAAGTTTTGAGGACAAAACTTTTTCTTAATGGCAGACGATGTTATGTCCCGCATCCTAATTATGTTATGCGCATATTTACCACTTGGGTTCATTTATATGTAAATTGGTGCGCCCAAGTTAGCTTGATTGGATTCTTAGTTGGTCGGATCTAGCGGGTATGGGTTTAGATTGTGCCACCCTCTCTCCTGTGACCCATTAAAGGAATCATTTGAATTCAAATGGGAAGATGGTAGCCACTTGTGACTTAGTGAACTGCTTCCCATTTGTGGTTACTAGATCCCTACTTGTGGAGGAAATATAGGAGTTGAGAGCTTATTTCTTTAAAACGAGAGCCTCTTTCTCCCTTTCTTCTTTTCTAACTCAAATTTATTCTCTAGTGAGTAATAAAAGTGTGTTTCTTACTGCAGGAAGGGACTACTTGTGTGTTCGTTGAGCATTCGAAGGTGTTTGCAGCTCGAAGCAAATTGCAAGTTGTTTGAAAGGTTTTGGTGGTGTTCTTCGTAATAGCGAGTGGTTCTACCATTCTCTCCTAAGAGAATCACCCTCAAAATAGAAGGAATGATTCCAACGACGACTTAGGTTAGACATTCTAATCTAAAATGCTAAAAAGAATGAAAAGAATTGAGTTTGTGAACCCATTTCTGCTTATATATTCAATGTTGAATGTTGTTGAACCAATTTTAGTAGAATTGCAATAACTTTTGAATATACAGGGACTTTGATTATGAATTTTTGCTGTTAACAGATGACTCATAGACAAATACATTTTTTGGTTACTACTTTCCTGAATTTTGTCTCTAAAGTGTTGGGGTTATGTAAAATCCCCTTTATTCATTTTTTTAGATGTATTTATATATGTATGGTAGTATTAATTATAGCATATGGGTATATATGATTATATAAGTTAAAGAGCCAACCCCTTAGTTTATAACCCACTCAAACAAACCCATTAACCCAGCCCATGGTGAACTTATTGGATCCAAACTCAATAAGTAAACCCGGTTGAACAGTGACCGAGTCACTATTCTAGTTCATGTTCCTCCGAGCCCCACGGAGCAGACTCGCCCCCCCTAACTAACCCCGGTTCCTAAGCCCTATCCCTCAGCCTCTTTCTCCTCTCAACCATGCGAACCTTCCACCATTCCCCTCGTGCTTCACCATAACTGCCATCATCAACATCACCTACACTTTTTCTTTTACATATTATGTTACACTTCCATCTTCTTCTTGAACCAATCAAAGACTCTCAAATTCACCCCACTCATTCTGCTCGGCAACCCATCCTGTTGGTGGTTGATGCCACCGCGCAACCAGGCTTACCAAATCATCGGACCGGCCACCGTGAACCCCAGCGCCTCCATCGTCCTTGTCGGTCGACGTTGCGCATCGCTGCAACTACCAGAGACGTGCGACTTTCCGTCGTGATCACTGCTAAGCCGTCGGACTCCACCGCTAAAAGCCGAATTTTTGTGGTCGAACGCCATCACCGTCCCCACATCTGCCCTCTCGGTGCGGCCGACCGGAGTTCTGAAGTAAGGACGTCGTTTCCGTCATTTATCCTGAAGAATTTGGACCTAGAGTAAGGCTTTGTTATCTTTCCCTTACTCATTACAATTTCCATAGACTAAGCCTATATAGCATTAGCTAGTATCCTCTAGGAATGGAAAGAATAGTAGTAATATCCATGTGTTTAGAAGCAGCAACTATTGTTGCAAGAATAAAATAGGAAGTTTGCTCACATGAGCAATTACAAAGGTTGAGAGAGAGAGAGAGAGAGAGAGAGAGAGAGAGCACCATTCACATATCAAAACTAGGCATTGTTCACGTTGGTAAACTTATGAGCACAATAGCATGCTTCTCTGTTCCCGTTAGTGCAATATTTATCTATAGGATAAATAGGGGAAGAAGGCGGCATGTGCATGAAAGTAGAGAAGTTACTTTGCATGGAGGAGAAGCTTTTGCTTTCATTTACTTTCCTTTCCCTATTACTTATTACATATTCCTGTAGAAAATTAGAATGGTTGTGCGCATTTGCATATAGCCCCCTAAACTACTCATATGCATCCATGTGTCACGTTTTGTCCTTTTCTTTGTCCCACATGAAAAAATACGGACAAGTCGCAAATAACCCCCTCTTTAAACCTAAGTGCTTCCTAATAATCCTAATAGAATTTTATGTATATTTATAAGGTTCTTTGAAATATTTTATAGGTTTAGATTCAAATTCGGTGTTTGTACCACAACAGGAACTGGACTCTCTTGCAGGCAAGTATACCTTGTCAAATACATATAATTTATTTTCATGCATTTAGTGTTCTTTTATTCTGTTATTTATTAAATTCTTTTACATATGCCATGTCTTTCCTTTTATGTCCTTTATTTGTATTTGTGTTAGTGCACTTGTATCCTTGTTCTTCATGCGCTTATTTAGCATATTCATTTATGTACCTGGATTCCATTTACTGGACGTGACAGACTTGACTTCCTAGTTCCTTAGGAGATAGTGTTATATTAGGCGTGGCTACTACCACTCGATTGTTAGTGCCTCTCTGGACTGCGAAAGAGACTTGTTTTAAGACTGTTAGTGACTCACCGGACTGTGGTCATTATTACATGATTTACTACTACCACGATTAATATTATATTCTTTATGACATGTCACCATCTTGTGTAGAGTTATTTTCTTGTGGTATTCTTTCCTCGTACTTGCAGTTGTTGCATATTTGCATTGTTGTCTTTCCATGCATGCTAGATATACTGCATTGTAGGCTTGTATATTATGTATCTTGCTATGTCCCCTGAGGACCTGGAGTTTTCTTCAGTGTAGGCGAGGAATATCCACAGGTTTACAAACCAGGACCCGATGCAGGAGCAACCTCTTCTGATCAGGTCGAGACTGATCCACCTGAGTTCGTGTGAGCAAGACTCGCCATGATTTCCATTATTAATAATTTTACTTGTTTTTAATAATTAGTCTACTAGTAGTGGATTTGTCTCCACCGAGACTATTTTATTTATCTTTGTTGCACTTTGGTTTGTTAGCTTGTTCCAATACTTTATTCACCTATGAATTCCTTTGCTTATAGATCGTGGATGAGAGATATATTTTTTTAGTGACTTAGATGTCGTACTTGAGCCCTTTATAGACAGCGTAAGTGCATGCTTGAGGGGCTTCTATAGAATGGATTAGCCCTTGAGTATGTACCAGCTGGCCAAGTCATGTGCTAGTCCCGTGGGATTTGGGACTGGGGCATGACAGGATACCCTGAACTGAACCCACTGAATTTGTATAGTGTTGGGGAAAAACTGTACACGCTGCTGAAATTCTCAGTCTATGACCAACACAGAATGTCGGAAACCATAACATAGGGAAATCATATATGGTTGAAAAGCTACTTCCATGATCTATTCCACATATTCAGAACTTATTGTCAAAATCAATCATCTGTTGCCTCAAAAGAACCTCTGAAGATGAACACTGCTGTCAGTTTAGTTGATGAAACTAAAACTGATAGGTCCATGTATTTCTGGATTTCTTAACAGTATATATCCTATCATAGGCTTGTTATACCTCATCGTAAAGGTCACTTAATTCTACAGGTTTTGTTTATATCAATTCTGCAAAATCTATCTGTTGGCTCAAATCTGACCGAACAGCATTGCGAAGGCAGAAGACTGAACCTGGGTTGTTTTGTGAAAAATGAAATTTTGGACTGTTCGAACGATGCCAAAAGGTCGGAAATCATGCAGCGAGTTGAGGCTCGGGTATATGAGGGGATTAGATTATAAATACTTTGTTTGGGTCGTACGGCTCGTGTACAAGGCTGTTTGAGCCCAAGTGGTAACAAGGATTTTTCCTGAGATAGATTACCTTATTATTCTCTTTACATATGTTGCATAATTTTTTATATATACCGATTCATGCATTGAGTCAGTGGTCATGGACACTTGTGCACGTGGAGGAGAGTTATCCTCTACCTAAATTTCTCAAGCAATGTCCGTGCCCAGAATCGTGACGGCCTAGATGGAATGAGTTGGCCGTGGATCTTCGAGATAGAAGACACACTACATTACTTGTGTAATAATTTAGAGATTACTATATGCTGATCCTACTCTTTATTGATTCCTAGTTGGGTTATTGTTTCATAGTTCATCTAGTGTAACTAGCAAAACTACAAATGTAGAGATGGATGTTTGTGTCCTTAACTCATACAATAATATGACCTTTAGGTGAGTAAGCTTAGCAACTCACTAATGTTATGTACTAACCCACAACATTTCAGGAGTTGAGACGTAGGCAAGGGATCGTGATCCGAGATCCTAAATAGAAAACGGCATTAGCAAATTATTTTTGAAGGTGTTTATGTCAGTTATGTGTTGAGCATTTAATATGGAACTCTTCATTTGAGATGTTGTTGGAATGTAATAATTCAGCCCCTTCCATTCCCTGCAACCTCAGTTAAGATGTCATTGCTTAATTCTAAATGTTCCCTATTCAGTTGAACATATCATTTGTAGTATTTTTTCACTGCTTGTAAATGCTTGGATTTGTGGGTTTGTAACTATTTGACCTTGTATAGGCCCATTTAGGATTGTACAGTCATCACGTTCCTAAGATCCACTAGTGATTCTAGGAATTATTGTAGTTCCACAGAATTCAACTACAGCAGAATCAGGCAAATGAAAATAGCAAGAGGAATGTTCATATTGGCAATGGTAAGCAGATTTAGAGGGTCCATGTAGGTCAAAGATACACAATTACAAATAAGGTGGAGCATATAATTTAAATTGCTCTACACTATATGGCCCATATGAAGTGTATACTTTCTTCAAAAGATAAACATATATTCCTTTAAGAACTAAATCAAAATACTGATGACATGTGGAATAATATGTTTAATTGTATCATGAAAAGAATAAATGCGATTCTTGGAGAATATGAACCCATGGATTAACATCTAATACATCCCGTGCTGTGACAAGACAGTCTAAAAAGTTATGTTGTAAGTATCTTATGATACATGATATGTATCTGATGACACGACAAGGTACAATATACTACCATTTCGTTACGTATCGGCTGATCATATATGATACATATAGGTAGTATCGATTTTTTTAGTTTAGTCATGTACTGTATAGTTAAGAAACTGACTTCTGGAACTAGATACACATGTAAAGATGAAACTAATAAAAACTTATGAGAAAATTATATAAATCATGTTCGAGAGTATTGCAAATAAGTTTTCCGAGGAGACACTTCTACGGAGGGAGTTGTATTGTGCTATCGTGTTGGGCGTGAGTAAGGAGAAGCATGTTGCGGACTGCGAGGAGGCGGATGCGACTAGGATATGTGGAGGGAAGTGGAGTCGCTCGTTCAAGGAGTCACTCAAGGATTGTGGTGAAGGTTCGGATCAACAAAGTTGCAATAGAACTCGCATGCACAGAGGTGTGGGAAACTATATGCACCCACGAGACAAGGTGTATTGGCGACGTGATAGCCCGCTCAAGCCTCTTTCTGTGCCGAGGAGGGTACAAACCACAGGAAAAGGTGATGCGGTGAACCAGTTTGGATACTTAGTACACATGTCGATCTTGAGGAGAAGATGGACATGTCTGGGAGGGCCGCACAAGAAAGAAAAAGAAGGTACGACACGCGACGACCATTTCTACGGGAGTGGAAGCCATTCGGATACTTAGTACACCTGTCGACGAGGGTGTCGACGAAACAAGTGGAGAAGAATATCACGCACAAGATTTTCACTCCATCGAGATAATATTGTACAGTCTATCAAGTCAAGGGGTTACTTGAGTGAAGCCTCTGGAATACTCTAGAATTGTATGGAATATTTGAAAAAAATTCCATGGATATTCCTTTGGAGATTCTTCAATATTCCTTGCATCTAGAATTCACGAGAATTCCTACCATTTCTAGATGGCTATCATTTAATAAGGAGCATTGTAAATATCTATGTTCTAAAAAGTTCCTACCGTTAGAGGCTTTATGGTGTAGGGGGGTGCTCATTTGTTCCTCACCACCCAAGACATTGTAAACTCTCTCTAATATAGTTAAGTTTTCAACATTTCAATCTCTCTCTCTCTCTCTCTCTCTCTCTCTCTCTCTTCATTTGCTCCACATTCTCATTATCACCTTAGTGATCTAGCTAAGCGTTTGGAAAAGACTTGAAAGGATCTTCGAGGAGAAAATTCGTATGCAGCACGAGGTGTAGGTGAGAACACTAAGTCCGTGACACTGTGCTTTCTAATTCTGTGTGTTATATTAGCTAGTGACTGATTTAATTGGCAAATGTCAGTTATATTTTTCTAGCCATGGCCCATCAATACAATTATTTCTTTCTATCAATTCACAAAAGTAAGTTTTTAAGTCTTCATGGCATGGTTCAGTAAGAAGGCCCCCATGTCATGTTTGAAAACAAAATGGTAATCCTACAAACTAATACCTGTCACTCGTCCTGAAGACAGCCCCGGCATTCTCCAGCAAGATCTTGAGCAGCTCCAGCGCCAGAATCTTCCCCCTCATCAGCGTCGGATCCAACAGTGCCTCCTTGGGGGGCGTCTTCATCGACAGCTTGCACAGCGCCCTGAACACCAAGAACGCGTCCCTCCTAAGCTTGTTCCCGATCTGCACCTCCGAATCGTCTTCCCCCCTCTCCCACCCGCCGGCGCCCCTCCTCCTCCCCCCCCTCCCCTCCCAGCTCGTCCTTCCGCCACTCCAGTGCCGTCTTGTACATGCTGATCTCCCAGTACTTGGCGTCCAGCATGTCCTTGTCCGTCGAGTCCAGCAGGTCCGCCGGGTTGGTGTGCTCCACGGCAGTCGTCTCGAACCCCTGTCGTGCGTGCCGCCCCCGGAAAGCCCGCGACGGGAGTGGAGGGGTTGAGCACGCCGTCTATGTCGCTGATGATTTTAGTAATGAACCCCTGCACGAACTGGGAGACGTTGACGTCGGCGGAAGGGCCGGGGCGGTCGGCGAGGGAGGGGTCCATGAGGTCCGCAACGACGATGGGGTGGACGGGGACGGTGGAGGAGTCGGCCTCCATTCGGCGGAAGACGATGAGGAGCATCTGGACGAGGGAGGCCTTGGCGGTGGTCTGGTTGACGGGGGACTTGGAGAGGAGGTAGAGGTCGTAGCAGGTGCGGACGACGAGGAGGAGGCAGTCGCCGTGGACGCGGAGGGAGACGGAGGTGACGGCGGAGAGGAGGGTCTTGAGGACGAGGAGCTCGATGATTTCGTCGGAGAGGGAGTGGCAGGAGCAGACGGCGGAGATGATGCCGGAGAGGAGGCGGGAGGGGGGCCGCCGGAGGGGTCGGCTTCGCCGCGGAGGAGGTTGTGGGAGACGAGCTTCTGGACGCAGTCGAGGGCGGGGTCGGCGATCTTGTTCGAGCCGGAGTTGAGCGCGGAGAGGAGCGGGGAGAGGATGGACTCGCAGTCGGCGAGGGAGATGTCGGGGGAGGCGCCGGAGTCGTGGAGGGGGCCGGGGAGGGAGGAGGAGTCGGGGGTGCCGGGGGCATTTTGGGAAGAGGGGGAGAGGAAGGCGGGGAGGTTGTCGATGAGGGACTTGCACTGGTGGGAGAGCCTGGAGTGGCCCTTGCGCCAGGAGGCGTTCTTGATGATCTTCTCGAGCGCCGGGACGAAGATCTGCTGCAGCCGGGAATGGGCCTCGGCGACGAGGAAGCCATTCCGATCGCGGAAGGAGGAGAGCTTGGGGGGATCAGATCTGGAGGAGAAGAATGAGGGGCATTTTGGGGAATGAACGGCGGAG
>JANAVB010028507.1:0-65000 GCA_029216955.1 Iris pallida
ACCGTCGCTCGCGGGGGCCATCCTCCTCGGTCTAGTAGACTAAGATGTACGACCTATGGGCCACACCACAGACTGGTTTTCTTCCCATCTTTAAATCTTCTATCAATCAACGATATCAAGCGGCACCGATAATGGACTTGTTTGTGGTGTAATGTAACATGTTTGACTCTGATTCAAAAGGTTGCGTCTTTGGTTCATGTTGGGTATATTATATATATAGAAAATGGCTTCACCTCTCCTATCGTGTTCCCCGCGGGGTTCCCCCTCCCTCCGACTAGCTCTGGGCAGCGGTCCCTCCTTTCGCCTCTCCTCCTCCCCCCCGCTTCCGCTGATGGCTTCTCTTCCCCCTCCCCCCTTGCCCCTCCTCGTGAGCTTCCGTGGCCTCCAGACCTTCATGCGATCCTTGGCCCGTCGCCGGATCATCCTCCATTCGTCCCTCCCCCATCTCCTCCGACGTACATCCGCCTTCCTCCTCCAGTCACCCTCTGCTACCCTCCTCTCCGGACAATTTGGTGACTAGCCCCCCTCCCTCAGTACCCTGCTCCCCCCATCGCGATTCCGACGAAGCTCGGCTGCGCCATGGCCCTCTCCAGGATGGAGTCCATATCTGAGCCCTGTTCTCTGAAGACGACGGGCGGTCTTCCCAATGTCCCCTTAGGAAACGTGGCCCCAGTCTCGTCATCCTCCATGCCCATTCAAAATTCAAACTCCCCTTCGGGATTCGCTTAATTCCTGGGCGACTTTCAGGGTCACGCACCTACTCGGGATGGCCCACAAGCAGTTGGGCCCAACGTGGTTGGCGTCCCACCCTTTCCTGCGCCATATGGTGCCATGGATACCTTTGTGCGTGCGACATCCACGTTATCAGACGCTGCAGGCGCCTGTGCCTATGCAGCAGGGACTGTCGTTGGTGCTCACCTCCCTCCGCGGGATGGCGCCCGTGCCGTTAGGCCCAACGTGGTTGGCGCCCCCTTCAATCGCTTGGTGCGCACTCTCCAACTGGCTCATTCCTGCCAAGTACACACCTCACCCTCGCCCAGGGTGGCGCATGGCACCCTGAGATCTCTCCAGCAGGCGTCCTTTTGGGCGCCCAGCCCCCCTGTTGCTTCAATGTTGGAGGCCCCTTTGGGCGTCCAGCCTTTCGCGCCAGGTGCGCACCTCATCCCTGCTTTGGGTGGCGTACGCTCGTCTCTCCGGGCAGCGCCGGTCTGCAGCTCTCTAGCTGCGGCCCAGTCCCTCTCGGTGGCGCACCCCGCTCCCTACTGTCATTTTCAGACGATCTCTTGGCACTTGCACTACTTCTCCTACCTTCGGACTCCTCCTTGGCCACAGTTGACATCCCCACGCCCCAGTCTTTTTCTAAGCTGACAGCGGCCCATTCCTTGGCGCCCCCGTGCCCCAGTCGATCCCCGAATGACGTGACACCTCCTCAACGCTCTGCTGCCAGTGGCACGGAACCTGGATATTTATCAAATTCTTATCCGGGCGCGGGATCCCCCTCTTCATGTGCCTCCGGGCTTCTCTACGCCCGAGGCTCCCTCTCTGCGCCACCATCCGAGACTCCTAGTAGGGTGATCTCCAACACCCGCGGCGATCGTGCCATTGGGCGTTCGGCTCTCTCCTGCTCCTCAGCAACCCCTCGTGCAGTCTTTAGGCGACAAACTTAGACCCGATCGTTCGGTCAGGATCCCACAGATCTTTTCTGACATTGACCTCCCTGAACTAGACTATGCGAAGAACATGCACGAGATCATGGTGCTATTCTCTTACACAAAAATAGTGTCTCGGTCAACCTCCTTCCCACACACCTTCGTCCTCGAATTTTCTACCGGCTGCCCGAAACTTCATAGGGTCCAGGAAGAGATTGCCAGCTGGGGGCTCAATTTGATATATAAGGTGCCCCCTAGATCCCAACACATTCTATTGCACCTTTCTTTCAAGCCTGACCATAGGAACATTTGGACTCGAGGCACAGGTAGGATAGATTCCCACACCATGAAAATCGTTCGATGGTCCCAGAACTTCAACACCAAGGTGGACTCAGCAACCGTCTCAGCCTGAGTGACCCTCCCCAATATCCCCCTCATCTCCTTCATTCCTGCGGCTGGCGCATTGCTAACTTCTTTGGCATGTTTGTGGTTGCGGCTGAAGAAACTAGAAACCTCTCCAAAGCTAACGACGTTAAAATTTGTGTGGAGCTAGATCTATCGAAGGATCTCCTCAAGCATATTCAAATCTCTCTCGGCAACAAGCCACACACCCAGCAAATTATTTATGACAACAATATCATCTTCTGCAAACACTGCCATATGAGTGGCCACTCTATTGAGCATTGTTATCGTGTCCGCCCTGAACTGAAGAAGAAAGAGAGGTAAGAGCGCCCCCACCCATAAGACCAGGACTAACAACCAACCCCTCAAATACTCCATCCTTCCCTTACCGAACACCCACACTCGGTTTGAAGCTAGTGCTGGAAAATCTGACACACAAGAACCAACCTCCTTGAGCAGAACCATCAGACTCCTCACAGAAGTATAGCAGCAGTGATGTTGAAAAACCTCTCAGTATAGTACCTTTTCAGCCGGACATGCTTAAGAACATCGGGCAAACATCAGTAGATATGATGAAACAGGCCGCCGCGGCTAGTTGCTTCAGCACGAACAACTATTTCGGTGTACCGGCAGAAATGGAAGGAGATTTGTACCTGAACCCTAATGAAGGCCAAACCCACCCAAGCCTAACTCCCAAGGCAGTCGCGTCTGCCCCCAACAAATCAACCACCTTCACACCGACTCATGGATTTAAACCTTCATATATTATCGAAGAATTCGGTTCAATGCATCCCGAAGTTAATCAGGAGTCTACCTCCCTCGAGGAAGACCTAGAGGCCAAGTCCCCCGACAAGGCACCTGTGGGACAAATCGTGGTAGAAGCGATTGCGGTGGAAAAAGACTCCATGGGATCATTTTTTGATGATGACCAAGAATTAGAGGAAACCACAGATGCAGAAGAAGAAGTCAAAGAAGAACCGGTGTCGGACGAGGAGACCAAGAACAGACTGATGGTCTTCTATGCTAAGATCGTGGACTCCCTCCCCGAGGGCAAGGATGTTAAAAAGATTAGCCTTCTGACATCCCTCGCTCTCAGATCCCAGCAGGCCTTCCAAAACAGGGTTCAGAAATTGGACGCTGCCCTGGCATCCCTCTCGAATCTCCATAAAGTCTACGTTGATTTCGTTCACACTAGGCGCGAGGTGCTCACACCACGACGTTCTCTCCGTTCTAACAGTAAGAAGTAGTTAGTTTGTAGGGTGCCTTGTATCTCTGGCTTAGTCCTTTTTAGCTAAGTCTATAGGGGCTTCATTCCCACACCTGTAGAAGCAAGGGCCATCTCCCTACTCCATCTCCCTCCTCTATTTTCCCTTGTTTTCAATGAAGACTTCAGCCACCATGTTTCTTGTGGATTATATATATATATATATATATATATATATATATATATATAATATATATATATATATATATATATATTATTGAAGTGGTAATTCTATTAACTAAAGCCACTTTAATAATCAACCCATTAGGGCAATTTGTGGTAGAGTTGACCTAACACAAGCACGACTCACTACCAAGAAGAGAACACCCCCCCCATACTACTAAACCCCGAAGGGTATAAACTCGGCATATAGGTCCATACCCGGCCATTAGGCCTCGTACTCGGCCTGAAGTCCCGCTACTGCTGGAGGCTCGTCTAGCCTGCACCTACACAAGGCCCGTTTGGCCGTTGTTGTACCCGACCCACACTGGTCGCTCCTCTGTTGCACTCGGCCCACACTTTGGTTTGCTGCTTGCACCTTTATATTTAGCTCACATGATGGCCCGTTACCCACACCGCAATACCCAATTTAAGTCCATTGGAATTAAATTGCTTCCAGATGGTTAGAACAAAACTTCTAGAGGGATGTCACCCACCTTAGCTACTTGAGCTAGAGGTGATTGGCCATAATATATATATATATATATATATATATATATATATATATATATATATATATGTTTTTGTGTGTGTGTGTGTGTGTGTGTGTTACTTGGTCAATGACCCCCTAGTTTAGTGGTAGTGGTGAGGCATGTGGCCCGAGTGGTCAGGTGTTCAATTCCAGTGGGGGTGTTTGCCACAATTACCAATTCTAATATATATTGTGTCTGTGTTTGTGTGTGTGTGTGTGTGTCTTCCTTGGTTGGGTGGGTATAGTTGATCTCACATGGGAGCAAAATTTTACATCATTTAATTCTCCAAGTGATGCAGGTCTGTATGGATTCGAACAAGGGTGGATGAACTATATGGACTAAATCGACTTCTGTGTGATGCAAAGAGAAGTAGGTGGGGTTTGTATTAAAGTTTTCAATCGGCAAGGTGGTGTTTGTATTAAAGTTCTCCGTTGTTCCGGAAGAGCCGTAGATCGGAATGGCGGTGCTAGGCTCTCTCTTCCTTCAAAGCGGGTGCCGCCCACTTTGATTATGTTGAAAGCTCCTTGTGCCATGATTTCGATCACGGTCTTCCTTGGTCTTTGGAGGCTCTTTCAAAGCCTCCCCTGGCCACAGCTTTGCCGTGCTCTTCTCTTCCTTGGTTCCAGCCAGAGGGTTAAATGCTTTGTGTAATCGAAGCACTTATCAGGTAACCCTGAATAGAAGAGCAGCACATAACTGGGCTCTGCTCGGCCAGGTGAGCCTGGTTGGAAGAGTGCTGCTGAAGGGATACACATAACTGAGCTGGATGCACATAACTGAGCTGCTGAAGAGATGGTGGGATGCGCCTGGCTGGAGGCGCATGGCATTTGCTGCGCCTAACTGACAGCGCATGGTGACTGCTGCGCCTATCGGAAGGCGCATGGTGGCTGCTGCGCTTATCTGGAGGCGCATGGTGGCCGCTGCACTTATCTGGAGGCGCATGGTGGCCGCTGCGCCTATCTGGAGGCGCTTGGTAGCTGCTGTGCCTATCTGGAGGTGCATGGTGGCCGTTGGCTGTAGATCTGGGATCTTTCTTTTGTAGAAATTCTCCTTTGTACAACCTTTTCTAGCCATGTAATAGACTTTTATATATAAATAAAAAGTCCTTCTTCGAATGGCTTATTTGATTTTGCTGTCTGAGTTCTGGCGCATATAGTGCCTGGCGCATGGGCTTTCTGGCTGTGAAATTCCATGCTTCTACAAGACCCCCTTTAAAGTTTTCAAAACTTTTGAATAAGTTTTGGAATACTTTGAATAAGAAGCATGGAGGTCAGGGCACATGATTGTTGGGCGCATGCTTGGGGGACCATCTCGACGCCTGTGTCGGCCCCTTCTGTTGCTTCGGCTCCTCGGGCTAGCAGTCCAGCCCCTGTTGATGAAGAGCCCATTGATGCCGAGGTTCAAGCCTCACTGGTTGAGGTTGGCGGATCTTCTTCCGGTCCGCAAACTGTAGTAGCTCCTCCAACTCCTGCGATGATGCCGCAGGTCTTGGCGGATGCAGACGAGTATGTGAAATTCCTCGTCGAGGGGGTATACAAAAAGCTGCAGAAGGGTGTATCTGCTGTGATGGATGCCAACAGGAGTTTTACGACGGCAAAAGCTTTGGCAATGCCCTGCATCGAGCTGATTCGTATTCACCAAGGCCACGACCACATGGCCGAAATTCTGGAGGCTTCAGTGATTGAGCTGGATAAGCAGCTCGCGGAACTTCAACGCATCTAGCGAAACAATCTCTCTGTCCTGATAGATACGGAGAAGGGGAAGCTGATTGCCGAGATCGAGTCTTCATACCAGGCCACCGTGGGCGTTTGGGAGCGCGAGGTGGCTGAGACTGAGGCTGCGGTAGAGCAGTTGTCTCAGTCCATGAAGACGACGGTGGAAACTCGAGCTGCATTGGAAGCTAATATCGCGGATATCGACACCCAGATGCGCCGTCTTGAAGACCAACGGGCCCGACTCCAGTTAGAGGTCGAGCGTGTCCGGGCTGAACATGCAACATTCAAGAAGGATGAAGCAACTTTTACTCAGTGGACTCTTGCCTTGGCACAGCAACGACAACAGCTTGATGAGAAGCATGCAAGTGATACTTCCGCTGGGGCCGTTGAATTGATGCGCCAAGAAGCAGAGCGTCGAGTCCTGGCGACGGTGGAGGCCCGCACAGTCGACTTAAAGCTTCGAGTCAAGGAGCTCTCAGCCCATCCTGGGGAGATTCAGGGACCATAGGTTTTCCTTTTTTCTTTTATGTTCTTTTGCAACCCTTACTGGGGGATGATGTAGCTTCTTGTACTCCTTTTTTCAGAAGAATAAAGAAGTCTACAATCTTTTTTGTGATGTGTTCATCTTTTGTTGTTATGAACTTGATGATTTGTGTGGACCTATTATCTTTTGCGTACCTTAGTTTTCAGGTAGAGATAATAAGTTTGAAGGAACCATTATGTTTGCTCAGAGGTAATGTGGACATGGCAATCATTGGGTTCGAAATGATAGAATCTCCCTACTCAGAGGTATTATGGACGTGGTAGGAATGATCTTGGGGGATACGCTGAACAACTCAGAGGTTATATGGACGTGGAAGTTCTGCGATCAATGTACAATAACGCAGGGGTCGTTTGTACAAGATGTTTACTCAGAGGTAATGTGGACGTGGTAAACATGAAGGGTAGCGTAGGCTTACGAAGTGTAAGATTCTGCTTTGTAGGGTGTAGAGAGACAACTCAGAGGTAATATGGATGTGGTTATCTTTCTACTGGAAGATGCCACGAAACAGCTGGGTTCCGGAAGCGTATGAGTTTGTGGAAAGAGGTTGTTTGGGGAAGTACATGTCTGGAGGATGTCAAGAATAGTACTTCTTTAGGAACTTGCCGTTGATGGGCATCATGAACAAGTCTCCATTGGGTTTGGCGAGGCGGTAAGCACCGTTTGAGTATACCGTCTCTATGATGAAAGGTCCTTCCCACTTGGGCTCGAACTTTCCTGGTGTCTTGTGGGTCAACACCATTGGTCTTCTGACTGCTAAAATCAGGTCGACAACTTGGAAAGTCCTCTGTTTGACCTTCTTGTTGAAAGCCTGTGATATACGGGCTTGGTAGAGCTCGATGCGTTGTTGAGCTAGGAGATGCTTTTCGTCAAGTGCCTCCAGTTCCCGCAGACGACGACGTTGATTGTCCTCTTCTGTGAGTTTGTTTGTGATTGCTACGCGGAGTGAAGGTATCTGTATCTCGAGAGGCAGTACCGCTTCGCTCTCGTAGACCAGGAAGAATGGAGTATTGCCTGTTGGGGTCCGTACCGCTGTGCGGTAAGCCCAAAGGCATTCGCCAAGCTTTTCGTCCCAGTCGCGTTTGTTGGATGATACGACCTTTTTGAGCAGCCTAACGATAGTTTTGTTGAATGCCTCAGCCAATCTGTTTGCTGCCGGATTGTAGGCAGTTGAGGCCACGTTCTGAATACAATTCTTGTCACAGAACCTGCTGAAAATATGGCTGATAAACTGAGGACCATTGTCATGGATGATCCGCCGGGGTACTCCGAAACGGTAAATGACATGGTGTTTGATAAAGCTGACCACCCTGGAGCTTTTTACTTCTGCCAGTAGAACTGCTTCCGTCCATTTGGAGAAGTAGTCGGTGATGGCCAGGATAAAACGGTGTCCTCTCGATGAAGGAGGGGTGATTGGCCCTACAATGTCCATGCCCCAGGCTTCGAAGGGCCAGGAGGCAACTGTAGGATGTAGCGGCTCCGATGGTGTATGTATGAAGTCTGCATGAAGTTGGCACGCGTGGCACTTCTTAGCATATTCAACAGCATCGACGGCCATGGTTGGCCAGTAGTAGCCCATACGTCGCAGTCGATCTTGCAACTTAGGACCGGGTTGATGAGCTCCACAAGTTCCGTCATGAGCTTCTTGAAGAGCTTCGGCTGCTTCTTCGTTGGACAGGCATCGAAGGAGGAGCCCATCGAAGGAGCGTCGGTACAGCGTTTTGGTAGCTGTATCGTAGTAGAATCGAAGAGAGCATCTCCTGACTGAGACGGCTTCCTTCGGGGCCTCTGGAAGGATTCCGTAGACAGCGAAGTCGATGAACGGGAACCTCCAGTCTCGGACATTAACACCAGTGTTTGTCGGCATGGCGTGAGCCACCTGCAAGCATAGGTTGTTTCTGGGATAAATCAGGTCCCGGCCAGTCACCGTGACATAGTGTTGAGTCCCAATGGGCGCTGCCAATGAGGCTGCGAGGCCAGCCAGAGCATCGGCCTCCAAGTTTTGTAAATGGGGGACATGTTCGATGAAGAACCCGGTGAAGGTTGAAATGATGTTCAACGCGACTTCATGATAAGGGATTAAATCTTCATGGCCAACCTTGTATTGTCCCCGAACCTGGTTTACGACGAGTTTTGAGTTGCCGTAGGCTTCCAGATGGTCGACCCCCAGCTGTTGTGCGAGCTGGAGTCCCATGACGAGTGCGTTGTACTCGACAACGTTGTTGGAGCACGGCTTCGAAAGAGAGTACGCACGCTGGATGACCAGCTGATCGGGGGAGACTAAGACTACCCCCACTCCTGCGATGATTTGGCCTTTGGGGCCTGTTCTCGAAGCGCCATCGAAGAACATCCGCCAAACGGAGCTTCCTTCGGTGACATTGGATTCTTGGACCTCATCCGGGATATCTTCATAGAGTTTTGAGGATTCTGGGATAGGGTGTGCAGCTAAAAAGTCAGCCAGAGCTTGACCCTTGACAGCCTTTGCGGAACAAACACCATGTTGTACGGTGTTAGCAGGATTGCCCATGTAGCCAGCCGGGAGTTCAATGATCCTGGCTTTGTCATGAGGACTCTGAGCGGATTGACTCGGAAAATGACATAAATTGTCTGACCCGAGACATAATGACGAGTCTTCTGGATGGCAAACACCAAAGCCAAGCACTCCTTTTCGACGGGGTTGTACCGGTGTTCGGCCCCGATGAGTGTTCGACTGAGGTAGTAGATTGCTTGCTCGAAGCCTGTATCGCTGTTTTGAGCCAGCAGAGCGCCAAGAGAATGATCCATGGCACGGACGTAGAGGAGAAATGGTTTGCCGATGACTGGCGCTACCCGGACTGGTGGGCTTGTTAAGTAAGCCTTGATGTCGTCGAAAGCCTTTCGGCACTCCTCTATCCAGACGTAAGAGACTCCCTTCTTCATGAGCTGAGTAAAGGGTTGACATCTACCGGAGAGGTTTGCTATGAACCTCCGAATATATGCCAGACGTCCCTGTAGGCCCCGAAGTTCTCGAAGGTTCTTCGGAGGGTCCATGTTGAGGATGGATTTGGTCTTCTCAGGATCAACATGAATGCCTTTCGCTGTGATGACAAAGCCCAAGAATTTGCCGCTAGAAACCCCCAGAAAGTAATTTTGTCACCAGGGGAGCCGATGTTTGAGGTGGCTTTCCCTTAAGGCGTATCTTCAGGGGTGCTTCGCGAGCCGGCGCTTTCCCTGATAGCTTGATGCTCATTGGAGGCGCCTTCTGGGGTGGTTTCCCCTTCAGTCAGATTTTTAAGGGGGCGTCGGGAGTCGTCTCAGGCTCCATGTCCGGCTTTGTTGCCGTCTCTGCCTCATCATCAGCGTCATTGGCTTCCTCCTCGTCAATGGGTTTGTACAAGTCGGAATCGGTGAAGTAGGCTTCAATCGCTTTGAAAGGATCGATGTCTGCAAACTCCGTCCGGATGACGCCATTAGTGGATACATACTTCATACACTGGTGGAGCGTGGAGGGCACCACCATATACTCGTGTAGCCATGGTCGACCGAGCAGGATGTTGTAGTTGACCTCGGTATCTACCACATAACAAGTCACCTCAGTTTTGAGGCTGCCAATGTGGCACTTCAGTCGGATCTTGCCCAGTGGCTCGCTCTTGCTAGCATTGAAGCCACTGATGGTTGTATTGGAGGGCGCCAGCCGGTACATCGGGATCCCCAGCTTAGATAGCAGCGCCTTCGGGATGATGCTTAGGGAAGACCCAGGATCGATCTGAATCCTGCTCACCTTGACCGAGCCAATGTACCCTGTGTAATACAGCGGTCGGTTATGTCGGTGATGCTTGAGCAGCATGTCTTGTTGGGTGAAAGTTATGTTTAGGATAACTTCATCCGCGCAATGACAGTGCGCACAAGTAGTTGGGAGGTCTTCAGGCTGCTTGACCTGACTGAAAAAGGATTCAGCATCCTTCAGAGCTTCGCAGAGAGCTTCTCGGAAGTCTTTAGAAAGACGCAGGAGCTCGAACAAAGACAGGCGTGCAGGTGTACTGGCTAGTTGTGCCAGAATGTCGAAGTTGTGAGGCATGGACAGCCCCGAAGCATTCTCCTTCCGTAGAGGTCTGTCAAAACGGGCCTCCACCTGCTTCTGCTTATTGGCTGCTGAGGGCTTAGATGGACCCTCCTCAGGGATGGTGCTAGGAGGCACCACCTCGGCGGCGGCTTCGCCGGACTGGGAGTTCTGTTGTGCACGTATTTGCACTGGAAGCGCCTCTTCTGTTGAAGAAGAGACGGTACGGCAAGACTTGATCTTCCTGCCTTTTGATTTGGAGGTAGGGCGTACCTTCGATTGAGTCACCTCGGAGACGAGGTCGGGGTGAACCCAGAGGACCTCTCCTTGAGATGTGGTGAGCGGGGTGAGTCCACTCACATTGTCACGGGTAGGTGGTAAGTTTACCACCTCCATTATCGCCTTAGGGATGGGGACGACGCCATCTTGTGTGGTAGTTGGCGGCAAGGTGCCGAACTGAAGCGAAACCACATTGGCTGACACCATCTTCTCTTCATAGTCGACAGAGATTACATCCGCATTGATCATGCGCTGGATGTAATTCTTGAGGACATAACAGTCCTTGGTCGGATGTCCGACAAACCGATGGTAGTGACAGTACCTCGGGTTGTCCACTTTCTCGACTTCATCGGGCCGTTTTGGGTCCGGTAGCTTGATCTTGTCACCCTGCTTCAGTATCTCGAAAAGTTGTAGGGTGTCGTCATCATTGAATGAATAAACCTCCTTGGGTCTCGGTGCAGTGGAGGTTTCTGAGTAGGCACAGATGCGCCTTTCGAGGCATTAACAGTCAATGCCTGTTTTCCCTTTGCTTCTCGTCTGGAGCTATTAGCTGCGGACTTTTCCCCTTATCGTCAAAGGCGGGGAAGCTGACACCCAGAAGACGTGCATTGGCCGCCTTCTTTTCTGTGGCTTCAGCTTCGATGATCAGGGAGCTCCAGTCGGGAGGGGGAGTAGAGTTGAGCCAGAGCTTCACTGCAGGCAACATGTTCATGCTGCAAGCGGAGAGGAGCACATGTTCTGGCATGCCTGGCGGTAGCCTGAAGCAGGCCTGTCGGAAGCGTTCGATGAACACCCGAACCATTTCCTTTTCCTTCTGGCGTATCTCTATGAGAGACGCCATCGTCATGTCTTTCCTGCCGTCATAGAAGCGGTCGAGGAAGAGGCACGTCAGGTCGTCGAAGGACGATATGGAATTGTCGGGGAGACTGCAGTACCTGTCATACGCCACCCCTTTCAGGGCCCCGACAAAGATACTGCTGAGGAGCGCATCCTCCTTTGGAAGATACCCTATCTGTGACTGGAAGTATGTCAGGTACCGTCGTGGAGAGTCCTTCCCGTCGTATGGGGTGAGTGTTTGTGGTTTATACTTTGGGGGATAAACAACCTTGTTCCACTCGAGGGGATAAGGCTGGGGAATGCCCATCTTCTGGCGTTCCTCTTACTTGTTCTTGTACTCGAAGCGCTCCCGCAGGTCTTTGATCATTTCGACCACATCCTCCATAGAGCTAGGAGTCGGGGAAGGAGGTACCATCTGGATTGGAGCGTTTGAGGGCTCCGAGGTCCGAGGTGCTTCTGTATCCGAGGGCGCCCGTTGGAGGGGCACACTCGACTCCCCATTAGTTCTTGGGTCAGAACCAGTTGAAGGTGTCCTGATCAAGGCCGACCGCATCTCAAACACTACTTGAGTCAGTGTTTGCATAGAGGCAGAAAGGGTTTTGAGTCCTCCCTCTAATGAGTCTATGCGCTTGACTATGTCCTGTGACGGCGCATCAGACTCGACATCATCCCCAGCCATGTATACTGTCCTGACACAGCCAGGAGTGGATGGATGGGTTGAGGCTTCGCTTTCGGCCTCACTCTCATGCGGGAGAGTTACTTCTCCTGGTGTTTGGCCACCCCCAGCCATATTCTGGAGTTCATCTTCAATAGGCGCATCTGCAAGGGTCTGATTGCCCTCAGCTCCGTCTTGAAGGACCTCTTCGTTTCCAGAACTACCCCCGGCGGTGTCCTGGAGGACATCCTTATTTTGAGGGGCTTCAGGGAGACTAGCCTCGCCTTGATGAAGATCCGCCGCAGCTGTGCTTTGGACATCTTCGTCTTCGGAAGGAGGCTCGACAAGGATCTGGCTACCCCCAGCTTCCTCCAAGAACTTCTTCCTCGACCGAGTGCCTTCAAACACTCCAGAGGTCGAGACAGCTGCCTTGGTTTTCCTCAGCTGGCTTTTGGATGAGGACGAGGAATTGGCAGTCGGCTTCCGGATTGACGAGTAGTTGGAGATCACGTTGCATGAAGCAACCTTTGGTTCCTCTTCTGTTGGCACCTTCGTCCCAAGGCGACGTCGGAGAGGTGTCGATGATTGCAGCCGTTGGAAGACCGACTGTCTTGGTGGAGCTGCCGCCTTGCAACAGCAGTTGATGGTGACCACCGCACAAGTATGCCCCGTGAGAGGCGTATCGTGCTTGTTGGTCGACTCTCCTGACCGGCGCTTGTGAGTGATCACGTTGCGCAGGTCATTGGAGGAGAGTGGTGCCTTCACACCCCCTTCAGACGTATGGCAAGGCCAAACGCCGGGGTGGTCAGGTGAGTGCTGCGCCCCCTGATGTAATACCAAGCAGGCATCACGATCAGTAGTGGGGGAACCACAACATTTGAAGTGACTTGAACGAACCTCAAACGCACAACCAGAGGAGGCGCGGGAGTTCAAGACCACCGAGTTTGCCTTATTCGACTTGGTTGTGCACGCAGTAGATGCGTCCAAGCGAGATGAGGACTTTGAAGGTCGACTCGTTGTTGGTACAGGAGCACCTGAGTCAACCTTGTACAGCTTGCCATCGGCAGCGCGCGTGATTGTAAGCGCGTGCCTCTGGCCTGCTGCTGGCATAGCACTTTTATGGCGCATGGCCCGTGCCGCCTTGGATTTCTTCGTACTAGCCCGCTGGGGCGTATAGTAATCAGCATCCAACTTCTCCTCGCCATTACAGCGAGTGAGTCTGTCAAAGACAGAGGCTTTTTGTGGCGCATCAGAGGTGATGCGTGGGGCATTGGCTGCACCGCTGCTCCGTCGACGCATCTTCCTCGCTTGAGAGGGAGATAGCTGGGGAATGTGGTCGGCCGCACGCTTCCCCAAGAGATGCACCGCATCGGCGGGCGCACCTTGGTTGCTGAGAAAGTCAGCAGGAAGGGAAGGCTGGATTGCTGTATCCCCTTCAGTGGTGGTGCCCGAGGCGTCGACCTTGCGCACCCAGGCCGTACGGATCTTCTTCGGCTTTGGCAGCCGCTTCGAAGGACTCGTACTTCCTTCAGAAATGAACTCCTCGTACGCCTGTTGATTGAGGCGTACGACCAGCGTCTTGTGGGAGGAGCCCACCTTCACGTCGTCGGCCTGTGATACGACTTTCTCGGAAGAGGAAAAAGAAGTCCCCAGCAGAGTTGCCAGCTTGTTTGCCATTAAAATTATTTGATTGAAAACTTTAATACAAACAGAACAGTGTTACAATGTTGGACTTAGATGTAGTCCTAGGAGTACACTTTTGTTTAAGCTGGGTCCTTAGTGCCAATGGAGCGAGTGGTAATGCGTTGACTCCGTTGACGGGCTGACGACGATTATCGGTTCTCTGAAGGTGTGGATTGCCCTGGATGCTGGAGCTTGCTAAGAGGAAGAAGACGTTGAGTGTCTGTATCTGCCTCTCTGATGATTCCTTGTATGTTCGTTGTGGATTCTGTCTGTGTGTGTGAAGGAGACGATCCTTCTATTTATAGTTTTGCAGGCTGGCTGCTCATGCGCGCATGTAGGATGCGCCGGTGTGGGGACGCCACGTGGAGGTTGCTGATGGAGGTACGTAGATGATGCGCCCTGATTGAGGGGGAGAACTCTTCATACTGCTATTGTGAGCCGGCACGTAGCAGAGGAGAAGATCTTTCTGTTGCTAAAATCTTGGACGAGTTGAGTCAAAGGACACGTGTCATCGACCCATGGCTCGAAGATCTCGGATTTGGTGGGAGGAAGTAATCTGGTGAGCTGCGCCTTGATTGGGCGCAGGAGGAGGCTGCGGCTCATAACCTTTAGGGGTTACAAACTGTTTAGAGCGCATGGCTTTTGAGGCACATGCAGGCGACTTTTCTTCTGTCTTTCGGGATCAGAGATCAGTCTGGGGCGCATGGCTTTTGAGGCGCATGCTGGTTTGGACGCATGGCCGTAGAGGCGCATGGCGATTTGGACGTATGGCCGTAGAGGCGCATGGCGATTTGGACGCATGGCCGTAGAGGCGTATGCGGATGGCCACGTGGCAGTAGCCGTCGGAATAGAGTCATGATGATGCTGACGTTGCCGACGCTTCATTCTCTGAAAAAGCTGTCAACTGTTCAGACTTTGGGAAGCGTGCAGCCAACTCTGGTGTCAGTTCAGCATTTAATGTTTGTGACGTTCGATGGACAGCTGAGTGGGCACATTGGTTGGTGTTCCACTCGGTATGGAGATGTGAGGGGACGCATCCTCTGTGATGCGTCGGGTACTGTAGGGCGCGTTTGTGTGATGCGCCTGATGTTGGAGGGCGCGTCCATGTGATGTGCCTGATGCTGGAGGGCGCGTCCATGTGATGCGCTGTTTGGCTGGCGCATCCGACATGTCCTTTAATGATGCGGCTGTCTCGCTCCTCGAGTGCTAAAAATAGCCGTTTGGCTGAATTCGAGGCGTCCGGTTCATCCATTTAATGTAAATTCATTGCACAAAATTCGGAGAGTCATCCATTTGGCACATGGATTTGATTTGCCCGGCCTATAAATAGTGGCATGGAGAGAAGGTTTGCTCCTCGTTCCCTCACGTACTTCTAACATGAACTTGGATATGCGGGTGCATTCTGTTGACGAAGTGCTCCCGAGGGTGAAGATGAGACGTCGTGTTGTCTTCGATGCACTTGAAGGTGACTGTTACATCCAAAAGACGGAGTCGAGGGCTTCTGAGGCAGGCGGAAGGTGCCTGTTGTATCCAAAGATAGGGATGTTCGGGCCTCGTCTCCGTTGTTCCGGAAGAGCCGTAGATCGGAATGGCGGTGCTAGGCTCTCTCTTCCTTCAAAGCGGGTACCGCCCACTTTGATTGTGTTGAAAGCTCCTTGTGCCATGATTTCGATCACGATCTTCCTTGGTCTTTAGAGGCTCTTTCGAAGCCTCCCCTGGCCACAGCTTTGCCGTGCTCTTCTCTTCCTTGGTTCCAGCCAGAGGGTTAAATGCTTTGTGTAATCGAAGCACTTATCAGGTGACCGTGGCTGGAAGAGCAGCACATAACTGGGCTCTGCTCGGCCAGGTGAGCCTGGTTGGAAGAGTGCTGCTGAAGGGATGCACATAACTGAGCTGGATGCACATAACTGAGCTGCTGAAGAGATGGTGGGATGCGCCTGGCTGGAGGCGCATGGCATTTGCTGTGCCTAACTGACAGCGCATGGTGACTGCTGCGCCTATCGGAAGGCGCATGGTGGCTGCTGCGCTTATCTGGAGGCGCATGGTGGCCGCTGCACTTATCTGGAGGCGCATGGTGGCCGCTGCGCCTATCTGGAGGCGCATGGTGGCCGCTGCGCCTATCTGGAGGCACATGGTGGCCGCTGGCTGTAGATCTAGGATCTTTCTTTTGTAGAAATTCTCCTTTGTACAACCTTTTCTAGCCATGTAATAGACTTTTATATATAAATAAAAAGTCCTTCTTCGAATGGCTTATTTGATTTTGATGTCTGAGTTCTGGCGCATATAGTGCCTGGCGCATGGGCTTTCTGGCTGTGAAATTCCATGCTTCTTCAGGTTGTGCCACAAGTGAGGCTTCATTGCAACGAGTAGTATGAACGAGTGTGTGAGTTGTACAAGTCCAGACATTTAGATTATTATATATAATAAAATAATAATAATAAGAAATTCAGGTTTCATGTCTCCTCCTCTTAATGGCAAGCCAGGTTGCGTAAGGGTGGTTCTCGGCTACAATCGGGTGAGGCTGGCTGGATAGTTGTCCGAAGGGGCAAGGCTACTCGGTCTATGCCAGACTAGCATTGTAACCAAGGAGAGAGGTGGTCTTTGGCCAGCATGATAATCTGCAAGGGCTGAGGCGCTCAACGTCTACAGAGAGACGACAATAGTAGTGTAAATGGGTGAAGATAGGTGTGCAAGTTTTGTCGCCTGAGGAAGGGTGCAAGCCTCGAGATACGGTTAGCCCATCATCGGGTCTCCATGAAGGGGATGGGAAAAGTCTAAAGTTGATGGCTATGTAGGTCCATTATATATGGTCAAGATCGAGTATTTAAGGTCTTTTATCCCACATCTTGGGCAGAGACATGTGCGTCCTTAGCAGTGTCCTTATCTCAACAGTCAGTGAAGATGGAGGCCGAGGTGCTCCGACGGGTAGCAGACACAGAAGTAGTTCAAGAAAGGCACACATCAATTATATTGTACTATGATATGGCGAGTTCAATTGCTAAATTAGACATCACCTTGTACTTATATGTTCTAGGGGACAAATATTCCTTCCTTAAATATCTTCATTCGTCGACGTGTCTGGCATAAAGAAGGAGGTGTAGAAGTTCTCTCGGAAGAACGGCTGGTTGTTTGTCAAATTTTCCAAGAAGAAAGCATTAACTCGTATTACGAGCGGGTCCTTGCATGTATGAGGAGCGCTTGCTAATACACAATATGGATAGGCGTCCCTACTATCGTTGGAACATGGCCAACTTATTTTCGTTCTAGTTTGGATCCAGTTGCCTCAACTGCCTTTACATTTATGGAAAGCAAGGGATCTGAGTAAAATATCCAGTGTAGTCGGGACCCCAATCAGAATGGACAAGGCTACGACAAATCGGGAAAGATTAGTTTTCGTTCAGGTGCTGGCAGAAATTGCCTCAAGTAAAGGTCTCCCAAAGGAGATCCCTATGCAATCTAGAAGGAGGCATATTTCATAAACCCTTATTTTATGAATGGATTCCTCCTATGTGTGAAGCGTGTCATTGTGTTGGTCACTCTTCACATCACGTCCCAGAACTAGAATACTGGAAAGCCGGGCCGGGACCATGCCAGCTACATATACTAGAGTACTCCAGTATCCTGAGATACGATTAAAGCTGTAGAAATATAGGGTTTACAACTACAAACCGACATTCAATCTTAAGTCAAGCAATCCTATGTATCTCAACCACAAGCAAAAAAGTAAAGTACATGAAGTATGATCATCAGTCATATAAACAGTAAAGCATCCCAAACAGTAGTATATCGATGATTATGAAACTAGTAATACAAAATAAATAGCTAAGGGTGTAAGTAATACATGATTAGCTCTAGTTCTGGTCTATATATAATCATGCTATGCCCGTAGGCTAATGTCAAGGTCCAAACCATAAGCTAAACACGTGCTCGGTGGCTAAACATCACAAAAGAATATATACAGATTCTAGTTAGTAAAGGAAGAAAACATATACTCAACACCCTGGTGCTCCGGGTGGTCACCATCAAGAGGATGGTACAGAAGATCCTCCGGTACCACAAAGCAGTCAACTAATAAACTAAAATCAGTAATAACTAACATAACAACAGATAGAGAGAGAAATAAATAAACGCGGTTATAAAGTAAACAATTTGTGACATAGTAAACATGGGACAAGTAAAATAAATGTGGAAATCTAAACATGTAAGGTTATCCGGGGCATATGAGCATATACAGTACAAGGGTCATGTGTTGTAGGATCGATTGTAGGAACGAGTTGTAAAGCGCAATACTCTCGAGGGGTATGAATAGAGTAGGCAGCAAAAAATTAACTATTTAAAAAATGTTAGCAACAAGATCACAGAATATATCACAAGTAAGTAAATGAAAAGTAGAGATCAGATCGCAAACACAAACACAAGGATGTATACTGGTTTCCCTCTTGTGAGGACTAGTCCAGTCGGAAGAACTCTAGCTTCCAATTGAATCCACTATGGAAAATCACCACAAGTTTTCATGCGAAGTTCTTGCAACTTCTACAACGCGAGCTTCGATCCGAAGTACTTAACCAACTTCAATTATGAAGTGTCTATCTTCAATCAAGCCTCTGATTACAATCACTCTGAAACTTCTAGACCGTACAACGCTGGCAAATTGACTAGAGGATTGTAACTGGCTTGGGATTTAAAAATGAATGTCTCAGAACACTTTGGAAGAAGTAGTAGGCTTATAGAGAAGAGATATAAAAGTGAATTGGTGTATTAAAATGATCGAAATCCTTCTCTATTTATAGTTTTTTCTAAAGGCAGAATTCTGACAGAATTCGGGCAGAACTCTATGAGAAAATATCGTTGGGATCCATAACTGTGGGAAGACAAAGTTCAAAAAGCAACGTTCACTAATCGAACTCTGGCCGAATTCTGGCCGATCTCTGGCCGAACTCTGGCCGAGTTCTGTTAGAGTTTTGTCAGAGTTTTTGCAAATTAGTTTTTGGGGTTTTTAAAAAATCAAATAGTTAGGAAGTAGTTTGGGCTTTTGTAAGTTGGCTTGTTTTTAAAATGAAAGGATATTTTGAAAATGTTTCTTGGGTAGCCTATTTGCCAGTACGATGCAGTGTACATCGTATTCCTATTTGCCAGTACGATGCAGCGGAACCCCCGATGCGAGGCCCCGGATAGGTCGTTAGGCGGTTCAAAGAAATCTTCTTGCATAACACCATCTTTGGCCCATCAATAATTCTCCATTGCATATGTCCTGGTTTGATCATGTTTGGTCATGCTTACAGCATGTCTACAAATACATGTTAGCCAAACAAAACAATATGACTGATACCGAATATTTGGACAATGCTAAGTTAAAGTAGTAACATTATAGTGATTCCATGAATATTAGTGATGTTATTATGTTAAACTTAATTGATTAGCCATATTCAAAAATATGATATAATCATTGGGCTAACAATCTTCCCCTTTTTTATTATGACAAATCCTTTAAGTTTAATATATATATAATAGATGCATGTATCACTAATAAACACATAATACTAGAATAATCATGATCAAGGATAAGTAAAGGAGGAAAGCAAAAATAATCATGATCAAGGATTAGGAGAACAGTATAACGACAAGTTTAGAAAATTGCATAACTATAATAGAAAAACTTGTCAAAAATAGTTGGTTGAACGAAAAAAACATCAATCAATACATAGTTTACCAACTTGAAATCCAAAAATGACATTCAAAACACATTTTGTTCATCATATGGTGTTTGGAAATAGACCAAAAAAAATATATCAATATAGTAGGAATCAATCATTGGTCAGAAATAAATCATGAGAAATAGAAATTCGCAGATCTAGTATATATAAAAAAATATAGTAGGAATCACACAAAAAATATGATTCATAAATTGCCCATACAAATTAGTGAATAACATCAATAAAGAGTATAATCATCGAAAAGGAATCAAAATACGTATACTAGAATCTATGCAAAATCTATACCAAAGTTCATGCACTTGAATTCAATTATCATAACATGATATATGTATATCCATTAGATAAACACAAAGGTAATGAAGACAAAATACTTGAGAAGGAGAAATTCAGTTGACTTTAATGCTCTCCTGCAAAGTATGATCATTCTAAATATAGATAATCATGAACTTTGAGATAAAATCTCAATAAGAAATGCCAAATCAGTTTAAACTCAAAAGGATTATCAATAAAATAATTAATTTTGGCAGGATAACTTTTAGAAACTAAAAAATAAGAGAATTAAAAATAAATATTAAAATCATATATTCTCTCATAAACTTAATACAAATCCAAATATCATGACCAACTAAACAAGATATTTAAATAAGAGAATATATGTCCATGATAAACTTGGTATACCACATATTAAGGGCATAAAAGAATTGAAACAATTGATTTGCTCCCCTTTAAAATTTGCGTATATAGTTCAAACATAATTTTATATGCATAAAATAGATAAAATAAATAATCACAAAATCTAAGGAATATCCAAGATATGGATCTTTCTTTCCTTTGATCAAATGCATATAAAGTTCCAAAAACAAATATCATCTTTAGGCAAAAAGAAATATCCAATGAATAAATGCTTAAGATGAACAAACAGAATATATCTCCAATATATATATAAAAGTAATATTTCAAGACATTAAAAGATTTTATAAACTGGCTTTAATAATAACATTTGAGTAACGGATAGATTCAATAAATCAAAAAGAAATAAAAAAGACTTTCCAAAAATGTGGAATTTATTACGAAAAACTGTCTTAGTAAATGTTTGAATGCGTCCATTTAGTCCTTAGACTGAAAGCTGGCGATTCAAATCACGAAAATAATTCCAATAAAAGAATTCATAAATCAGAAATAAATCCATTTTGAAAACATAACTCGATGAATGTCCAAAGAAAAATGTATTCTAGATATATGGCATGTCAAGGGGATAATTGATTTGAAACAATTAACTTCTCCACCTTTACATGACTATATCCAAAAAATAATAATACTGACAAAATTTTAAAATAAAATTTAAGAATTTTAGAGACATATTTTCAGAAGTAGAAAACTAATTCAAAAATATTAGGTCTTCTTATCAAAGTTTATTTCTTCTCTTTTAAAGCCTTAGCATGGTGTCCACTTGACAACCGTAAGGTTTAAAGAAAAGAAACGCTTTGAGAGAGAGACATTCAACATGCATGACTTCTCCCCGACAAAGATTTATTGTTGTAGACAGTAAGTAACTTGAATAAGAAGATAATAATATAAAACTCAAAATTATTGAATATTACACAAGTTAAAGACGAAATCACAAGATCATAATATTCAATGAGTAGTCACAATATCATTAAATAATATTATCCATCAAATCTAAAATCCAAAATCCATCAGATAACAATTGCAACTAGATCTCAATAAATCTTTAGTTTATAAAGCGTTGATCAACCTTGGGTTAGCTGTAGAGGTACTATCCCAGCTAACGGAGGTTCATCGGGGAACACTTAAGTACCACTTCGCTTCGACCGTAGTCGTGGTGATAGACAGACCCTTTGTAGGCTTGTACCCAAAACAAATATCTTCTTTAATAACCGAGGATTTAAGAAGAATTTGTGCAATATGAAATCAATTATATTCTATGGACTTAAAAAAATCTTAGAACAATATAGCATACAGCATAAGATGTATCAATTACATTAATCTATATGTGCTACAAAATCATTAGGTAACAATATAATATAAAATATTTGTAAATCAAAATGTAGGACCTAGATACGTTGATGTATTTTAGAACCTAGGGGACTGGGTTCAGTACCTTGGATCCTGAACTAGACGATAATTGCAAGTAGACCTTAATAAATCTTAAGTCTATAAAGTATTGATCACTTCGGATTAGCTATAGGGGCCGATTTCCAGCTAGCGGTAATCCGAAGACTAGTATACCGTGTCGCTTCAGGCTATTTACACCTGTATGACAGAAGGACCCTTTCGGCTTGTTCCTAAAACGATCTCTACTCTTAAGAACATAGATTCAAAGGAATATATGCAGTATCATCGAACAACATCGAAATCCAGAATCCCTGAATATAAAAGAAGTAAATACCCAAATAATGGTTTATCAAGATCAAGATATTAAAAATATCATGTATCCAAAATGTCAACCAAAAAGCCAAAAAAAGAGGCTTTAAAGAAGAAGCTAATAAAGATAAGAACATAAGTTTGTTCAAAGTAATCAATAGCTAAAGTATGAGATAAGCTCAAGTTTAAAATTACTTTTTAAAATAATATAGAACTTGAACTTAACTTATATATCCCCATAAAGATATTTATACAAAAATATAAGAAACATGAGAAATATATAAATGAAAATGAATTATTTATGTATCCTTAATAAGCATAAAAAATATCATATGATCAAAAACATTCATAAATATGCTTTGTCAGACACAGATTTAATTGATTCATAAGAAGTTAATCACAATAAAATTTGAGAATCAATAGTGAATAAATTATGCAAGCACAAGGTTAAAATAAAATTATATATATATACTTTTCAAGTAAACATGAGACTTGTACTAAACATACATACTCACAAAATACTGATCAAAGTAAATACGACATGTTAAAGACAAATCAATAAGAAATGGCCATTTAAAAAATATTAAAGACAAAGCGTCAAAAACATATTCACCAAAAACAAAAGCTCATATGCATGCTTCAAGAATAAAGATTAAGAGTGAATAGCATACATAGACAAATGTGTCACACTAATAGAAAATAAAATATTATATAGTGTGAACTAATCATTTAAGCTAAACAACTAGTCAAGCTAGAATTATGTCTCACATTGATTCAAATAATAAACAATTTAGAAGATATCAATGAAAGCTAATAGTAAGAAGTCAATAAGAACATGCTAGATATTAAAAACTATTTAGGAAGCATGTTACCGAAGTGGTTCTAGTGACCACACTTTTGTTGGTGCAATTGTATAGGAGATGACCTTTGTAGCTTTGCAATCACCAACATGTTCCATGGTTCTATTTGATATGAGAAGCTTTACCTGCAATATCAGGTGAAGACTTTGGTATCCAATACTTGGATCCACATTTGTTAGTTTTGGGAACCCATTTGCACAAGTTTATATCAACTAGTTTTCTAATCTAACAACGATTAGAAACGTGTCCATTCAAACCACAATAATGACAGAAAGTATTAATAGTGCTATGTGCAGCAGTATACTTGTAATAGAAAGTATGGTTGTGTGAAGCTTTAGGTTTGCTTGCTTCCTTTGTAAAAGATCTGATGTGTGTGACTTTGTGATGTGCTAAGTATCTTGTGTTAGACTGAGTCGTAGGTTGTACTACCTGCTTTTCCAGTCTAATCTCTAAATTTTTAGAGTTAGCACAGATCTCATCATATTTAGTAGAAAGCATCAATTCTACATGAAGCAGTAGAATACTTCTTCTTTTCTGATTCTAATTCCTCTTTAAGTTTAGCAATTTCTTGAGTGCTTTTCTCAATGCAATCAAGTGCCTTATGCAATCTAAACTTCAGTGTGGAAATCTCAGTAGAATTATCAGAAGGAGAACTATTTCTAGCATCATTCAATATGCAAGTAAGCTTTTCATTCTTCCGCTTATAGGATAGAATATCCTTTCTAGCTTGTTTATACTTATCTAATACTTTATTGTGTTCTTCTAACAGATCTCTGAAAGCAGCAGATAACTCATCATAAGAAAATTCACTCTCTTCATAAAAAGAATTATTTTGTACCTCGTTAGATAATGCCATTGAGCATAAATTTGCAGCTTGATGAGGTCTCTCTTCTTCTTCAGAATATGTTGCTTCGCTTTCACACTCTATGCTCGTGCTAGTGTACTTGTGAGACGATGATCTACCTTCATTTGATTCTTCATAGTGACTCTCCTTTCTAGTAGTAGTACAATCTTCTTGGATGTGTCCTATCTTCTTGCAATTGTCACATACAAGCTCTTCTTCGTATAAGGGATTGTGTTGTACCTTAAATTCCAATTCCATCATGCACATATTTGCATCATTATGAAGACTATCCTTCTCTCTGGAGTTGCTAGCTTTGCTTTTATACCTGCACTCATAAGTAGCTTCAAGAACTTTCTAAATTTTATGAGATGTTGTGCAAGTATTAATAAGATTAAATACATTTGTGTCTACAGCACAATAAAAGATATGCATAGCTTTTGCAGCAAGGCTGGCTAACTTCTTCTCTTCCTCTGTGTAACTATAATAAAGCTTGTTGATTGTAGAGGACGTAAGAATATAAGTGATAGTAAACTTTTTTTAGCCATTGACAACAATTGACCATAAGTCAAAATCTAGAGACTTCAGGTAGAAGCTCATTCGTGTCTTCCAATAACTATAGTTTGTTCTATCAAATAGTAGGAGTCTATTTGAGGATTGCTCTTCAATTGTGAAGTATATACTTGCCATATGCGATACTATGATCTAGGTAACAGTAGTTATATAATAACAATATTACCTTGCTTTACTTGTATAACCCGCTCTGATAATGAGGATATGCTCCATGGATGTTAAGCCAAATATTAGAGTCCTTGCTAGGATACCAATTGAAGGAGCAATTGGTATAAGCAATAGCACCTGCAATAATATCACTAGAAGGAGCACCTGCTATGATACCAATTGTAGGACCGATTGTAGGAACGAGTTGTAAAGCGCAATACTCTAGGGGGGTGAATAGAGTAGGCAGCAGAAAATTAACTATTTAAAAAATGTTAGCAGCAAGATCACAGAATATATCACAAGTAAGTAAATGAAAAGTAGAGATCAGAAAGCAAACGCAAATACAGGGATGTATACTAGTTTTCCTTTTGTGAGGACTAGTCTAGTCGGAAGAACTCTAGCTTCCAGTTGAATCCACTATAGAAAATCACCACAAGTTTTCATCCGAAGTTCTTGCAACTTCTACAACGCGAGCTTTGATCCGAAGTACTCGACCGTCATGACCCCTCGCTCCCAGATAATAGGATACGAGTCGGACACGTACGGCCTTCGTCGTTAGATACGATGAAGTAAGTTGTACCATTATCTAGGAAAGACTATAAATCCATATAAGAATGAAAGTAAATCACAGCATCTAATATCGAATCCCAGAATCTCAGATACAAGTCTAAATGTTATTACATTCCAACAAATGTAAAATATACTGATGTCTCTAATACAAGTCCAGATAAAACTAAAGAAGAAAATGCTAGGCTTCCTCAGCCTCTAGGTCCTGGGCAACATCAACTAGCTCATAGGTGCCTCCAGGCTCCTGCCCATAGTAAGTATCACAGATAGCCTCCAACTCACCTGCAACATATCCTAGTCAGGAGCGGAGCTAAGTATATCCAAGAAAATGAACATGAACATCATGGTATGAACAAGAACACATAAAATATATATAAAGTACGAGAAATGAGAACAAGACATGAAATTTGAACATGAATACTGAAAGTAAATAAAGGGAACATGAAATGAGTCCTGAACATGAAATACAACGTGAACCTGAAATGTGCGACATATTGAAATACATCCAGAGTGTGTGATCGGCCTGGGTAGATTCAATGAACATGAAATGGTACGGCTTCGGTCCCGCTTGTACGATATGGGGCCTAAGCTATTCACATGAATAGTAACACGGGTTTGATCACACATCTGTAGTATTTTCCCTCATAGACACAAGTAAACTTAAGGAAACATGATACAAGACAATCTCGTGATATATCGTGTCGATATGGAGACACATGAATGAATATACAAGACATAAAAAAATGAACAAGTCCGAGGAGTATACTTGCCATGCTCAGGGTGATCAAGTGTGGGATGTACAGCTGGATATCCTCCTGTAATCATGGGTACAGTTGTTTTAAAATCTAAACAAGTATGAATTTATTACTCTTATCCATTAACTAAATCCCTTATACCATTTTATAACATAAATTAGTAATACACTAATATGGGATAATTAGTATGCTAGATTATCCTTCAAAGTCTATCTTAGTTAGCATATGATACCCACAACTCATCTAGTTTTTAACTAGCCTTAGCCATTTAGACAAAGTACAATGGTATAAAATGGCATAAGTAAATCTCTAATTGAGTCATTGAAAGCCTTCCTGAAATTGTATAACAGATTCTCCCTAACTGGACTAGTCAGCACTCTCCTAATTAGCACTCAAGCTGTACCAAGCTCTGACTTGGTGCATTTCACCATTTCCCAAGTGCTTGACATTCAACTCAGAAGACAGTGCTAACTGATATCACAAATCAGTCAAGTCTAATCTCAGGTTTTAATTCTAGAAATGTTGTTATCTGATTTTAGACCAATCCCCAAAGGGTCAGTCCTGAATTAGGACTGATATCACCCAGTCTAATGCAAACTGACATAAACTAGCCTAGGCTAATTTATTCCTAACTTGTTGGTCAACTACAATCCTAATACCCTGAACAGGACTTGCCTAAGCTATCCTAACCAAACTGATATGGTTCACTCTTAACTAAGACATTGCCTTAATTCAGTCCAATTAAGGTACTGATATAAGTCAATATCAGCTAAGACTGATACAAATCAGCCCCTAAACTATACATATGACACCACCAGGATCTCAGTTCTTTACAAGACTGATACCTACAGGGTTACATACTGCCACCAGGAATCTATAGGTTAGCCCAACTATAGATACTCTCAATAATTTACACAGGTACAGTCTAACCAATGTATAGTCTGAATAGACTCAAGGCTGATACAAGTCATCTCACTTGAGACACTGGTGTTCTACAGTGATTCCTGCATACTTCTAGGATATAGGCATACTCGAGTATCTCCATGGAAGCCCAATTAAAATGCTAAACTGCTAAATATAACTAAAATTGCTAAACTCCATAGTCATCCAATCATAATATATTCCAGAAAACCCAATCAGTTAATAAAGTAGATGCACCTGACTCTCCTAACTCCGAGTACAAGCTGCAACTCCCAGGTATTTCTTAAACTATTGTCAACTGGGTTTAGGTAATTTCAATTAAAACCAAGTATAATATAGCAGCATATGAAAACTGCAAGTAAGAGATTCATATTTGCTGATTAGGCAACCTGAATGAAATGATCTGGGAACACTATCCAGGGTCTTCTTCTGCAATTGGTCTAAAATCCAAAGGTAACCCTCAACACAACACTAGTCTAAGGATTTGTTCCCAGATACTACTGCCTAACAATATCCACTATACAAGAAATGGTCTCAACTCAAGGATAACCATCCCACAATGCACTGATTTGTATAAGCAATCTCACAGGTTCTTACGTGAATAATTATACAACCATACTCAGAAGTATAAGCTAACTAGATGCTAACTTATTCAGTCCACTGCACTGCAACATCAACTGCAGTGTCTAGGATCAACTCATTCTAAGGCTACAGTAAACTGGAACATCAGAATTTAATTATTAACCAGGATTATGCAAGTCTCAGTTAACCCCAACATCTAAATCATCTTACTGACATATACAACACGTCTGATCCTATTGAATTCTAAATAGGCTCGATGAGACAGTGTCGAATGATCTTAATGTTGCAATCAAAATCTCATTACTGCTCATTAGTAATCATTTGAGTTCAGAAAATCAAGAGTTATTATAAATCAATATTGACACTGCCATGTATCAAATTGATACATCTCTAAACACTCATCTGTAATATGAATCTAAAATCTGATACCCCAAAATCCCTTAAGTGATAAAACAAATCCATCAACAAACTAATTTAAAGTAAATAGCCAGTATTTAAGAGATTAAGAAAATTATCTATTGGAAAACAATTATTGAAAGTTCCCTGCAATCGACCTTAGCTACTTGTTCAATTCAATCCAGTCTTCGAAGCAAAACTTAATAAGGTGCTGAATCCGAAAACAGAGCATCCCAAACATGTTTATACACTGAATTTGGGTAAAAAGAATTTTAGAAAATGCAGAGTAGTGAATCAGACACTCACCTTGTATCTGACTTCAAAATCATGAGTGCTCAAAGACAGAACAACTTGATCTAAACATTCTGATGCATGCCAAAACAAAATTAGGAAATTTTCGAGATCAAAGTTAAACTCAACGAGAATGGATCGAAGATCTAAAACTTATAATTCTCGCAATCTCAGTTCTGAAATTGGTGAACTAGAAGTGATTGTTGTGGAATATAAAAATAGGTCAAGTAGCAGATCTTGATCAGATCTGAGGAATGGTACTTGATCGAATCATTCAGAATATTTGAAAGATTAAAATACCAAAAATTTGTAAAGAAAACTCAATTATTCAAACCAAGGATTTGACTCCTTAAACTAATTTCTAAAGAACTGGATGATCCATGGATCAATTGGAATCCCTCGATCAATTCCTCCCGATCTGAAATTAGATCGGATCAATCAGATCAACACAGAATGGAAGGATTGATTACAAGAAGGGCAAAAACGAGACTTACTGAAGATCACTGGAAAAAGAGTGGTGAAGAAGCGTTGTGCCTAATCGCCGGAGTTGTCGTTCTCGCCGATGAAGCAAACCACCATCGTCATCAACCTCCTCTTCACCAAAATTAGGGCTGGGAATTGATTTAGCTCTAGAGGGAAAAGGAAATGAAGAAGTGCTTGAAGAGAGGGTTTAAATAGAATCAGACTTGGAGAATTGATGTACCAATTTCCAATTTGGTGCCAATCCGTTGGGAAGATTCTCCAGTAGTTGAGAGTCAAAATTTCAAAAAGTTGTTATAGAGCTCGAAGCTCTCCTCAGCAACTGAATCAAATGAATTTATTGATTTAACAGAAAAGAGATGGGTTGATGAAATGGGATGGGCTGATAAGGGTCAATGGTTTTAAATGAATGAAAGCCCATTGGCTGAAACACAAAAAAGAGAAAAATCATATATATATAATAGCTTCACATATTTTAAAGTATATAAAATTTTTCTAAATTGCTTAATCAATATTATTATATTAAAAACTTTTAAAATTTTCAATTATTACGAAGGTGGAGTTACAAATCTCTCCCCCTTAAAAAATTTTGTCCTCGAAATTCGAAGGACATCAAAATTAATCCTAAAAAATCACAACGAATATTCAAACACAAGCCATTTTATTGAAGTTAAAATTAAAAAAAAAGTACAATCATGTAAACAGACTAGGGTAGCGCTCCTGCATCTCGTCCTCGTGCTCCCATGTGGACTCTCCCGGCGAGTGGTGTCTCCACATGACTCGGACAAGTGGAATGGTCTGATTCCGTAATTGTTTCTCCCTCCGATCAAGGATCTCCACTAGCTTCTCCTCGTAGGTCAAGCCCGGTCCCACCTCTAGCTCTGAGTAGTCCACCACATGGCTCGGATCTAGAATATAGCATCGAAGCTGGGACACGTAAAAGACGTCATGTACTCCCTCCAAGCTAGCTAGAAGCGCTAGTCGATATGCCATCTTGCCAATCCATGCCGTCACATCGAAGGGTCCGATGTACCTCGGACTGAGCTTCCCTCCTCTGCCAAAATAAATGATGCCTCTGGTCGACGAGATCTTCAGGAACACTCTATCTCCAACGGCAAACTCCAGTGGTCGTCTGGTGCTATCCGCCCAGTGCTTCTACCGATCCTGTGCAACTCTGAGATGCTCCCTGATCAATCTGATCTTTTTAGCTGAATCTACCACCATCTCTGGCCCAAGCAAAGCCCTTTCGCCAACGTCATCCCAAGATTAAGTTGTGCGAGATCTCCACCCATATAGTGGTTCGAACGGTGTCATCTCGAAGCTAGCCTGATAACTGTTGTTATAGGCAAACTCTACAAGATGCAAATGATCCTCCCACGAACCGCCGAAATCAAGTGCCCAAACCCGTAACATATCCTCTAGTGTCTGAATGGTCCTCTCGGACTGCCCGTCCGTATGTGGATGATAGGCGGTGCTGAACTTCAACTGTGAACCAAAGCTCAGCTGTAGGCTCCACCAGAAATGTGATGTAAAGCGGCTGTCCCTGTCTGAAACGATGCATACCGGCACCCTGTGAATCTGCACAATCTGTTGCATGTAGAGATCTGCAAGCTTCTCGGTCGACAGCCCTACCTTGAACGGAATAAAATGAGCAGACTTCATCAATCTGTCCACGATAACCCAAATAGCATCCTTGCCACCGGGTGTACGCGGTAAACCAGAGACGAAGTCCATGGTGATGTGCTCCCACTTCTATTCCGAAATAGGTAAAGGCTGGAGTAATCCCGCTGGTCTCTAGCGCTCCGCCTTGACTTGCTGACACACAAGGCATCTGAAAACAAATCTGGCAACCTCATGTTTCATTCTATACCACCAAACATACTCCTGTAGATCCTTATACATCTTGGTAGATCCAGGATGAATAGAATACTGGTGGCCCTCCTACATCACCTCCTTCCGCAAATCCTTGGGCACACACAACTGAGTTTCGTGCCTCAGGGATACATCATCTGTAATGGTGAAGTATCGAGCAATCCTGCCTCTGCCTAGCCTCTGAGACATCGAAGTCCCTCATCTAGAAACTGGGCCTCCTTGATCTTTTCTATCAGTCCTGACTGTATCTGCATGTGCATCATCTGTCCTTCGACTCCTGGAAGAACTATCTCGATCCCCAGACTCTCAAGATCCTCCAAAATACGCCGATCCATAGTGAGAAACATTGCAACAGGATAACGACTGAGAGCATCTGCTACCACATTCTCCTTCCCAGGGTGGTATTACAGATTTATTTCGAAATCCTTCATGAGTTCCAGCCATCTATACTACCTCATATTCAACTCCTTCTGAGTGAAAACATACTTCAGGCTTTTATGGTCCGTGAAGATGCCCACTCTCTCTCCATACAAATAGTGCTTCTACAGTTTCAAGGCAAAAATAACTGTTAAAAGCTCCAAGTCATGTGTAGGGTAATTCTTCTCATGAGGTCTCAACTGTCTAGAAGCATAAGCAATGACCCTCTTGTTCTGCTCAAGCACACATCCCAAGCCTTTCTTTGATGCATCGCTGTAGATGACGAAGCCTCCAGATCCTGATGGCAAAGCTAAAACTAGCGCTGTAGTGAGTCTTCTCTTCAATTTTTTAAATGCTGACTGGCAGGCATCGTTCTAGATGAACTCCTCGTCCTTCCGTATAAGCTTCCTCATCGGCTATGCTATCTTGGCAAAATCTTTCACGAACTTCCTGTAGTATCCTGCTAGACCCAGGAAACTACGAATCTTAGCTACTGACTTGGGAGGTGCCCATGCTTCTACAGCTTTAATCTTCTTAGGATCCACAGAAATCCCCTCTCCAGTCACCATATGCCCCAAGAACTCCACTCTGTCCAGGAAGAACTCGTACTTCGAGATCTTTCTGTACAGTTTCTCCTTCTGCAGAATCTCCAACATGATCCGTAGGTGCTCCACATGCTCCTCCTTGGTCTTCGAATAGATCAAGATGTCGTCAATGAAAACCATGACAAACTTATCTAGATACTTGTAAAAAAATGTATTCATCAAGTTCATAAACACTACTGGGGCCTTGGTGAGTCCGAACGGCATCACCAAGAACTCATACTGGCTGTAACGGGTGTTAAAAGCTATCTTTGGAATATCCTGCTCCCGAACCTTCATCTGATGGTATCCCGACAGAAAGTCAATCTTGGAAAAGACATTCGCCCCACTCAGCTGATCAAACAGCTCATCAATTCGCAGCAACGGATATCAGTTCTTAATGGTGATGTTATTGAGTGTACGGTAATCGATACACATCCTCACAGTCCCATCCTTCTTGGGTACGAAGAGTACCGGTGCTCCCCAGGGTGAAGCACTGGACCGAATAAAACCCTTGCCTTCCAACTCATCAATCTGGGCCTTCAATTCTGCAGCTTCCTTCGGGTTGATCTTATAGCAATACTGGGACTTTGGCACTGATCCAGGCACTAAGTCGATGCTAAACTCCACATCTCGATCTGGCGGCAATCCTGGCAACTCCTCGGGGAATACGTCGAGAAACTCTACAATCAACAGATGCGGCAACTCCTGGGCTTCCGTAACTGCTCCGAAGTTGACTCCCTCTGGCCTCTCTGTGATCTGTCTTCTGACCTAGAACGACGGAACTCCAGGCGGGCTGAAAGTAACCTTCCCTTCATGGCAGTCTATTACGGCAAACTGCTCGCTCATCTAGTCGATGCCGAGACTACATCGAATCCGGGCAATGGCATCACTAGAAGTCAAGCCCTAAGCTCCCGCCCAACTATAGTGATAGGACAATCCACCATCTCACTAACAGGCACTACCCCTCCTCCTGTCATAATCCGACAGTTCCTCCTAGTGGGCTTAGGTGTGAAGCCGTGTCTATACAAAAACTCATATGATACAAAGCTATGTGTGGCTCCAGAATCAAATAATGTAATGACAGGAAATGAATATATGACAATAGAACCTGTGATAACATCTGGAGCTGCATCCTCCTTCTCAACTGTGGCCATGACGTAAGCACGTCCCCGCTGTGGTCCTCACCTCTGCTGCTGGTGCTGTGCAAATCTCTGCTGCTGAGGTGGTAGAGCTGGTCCTCCTCTCTGGGGTGCAGCAGGCCGTGCTCTAGGTAGTGCAGGTGGTGGTCCTCCAGCTCCTCGGGGTCCTTCTGCTAGTCTAGCTGTAGCCTACTGGTAGTCTCTCATCTGGTGTGCGTCTGACCCACGAAATAGGCAAAGTCCGAGACTCTTACGACAGACCTCCACGTGGTGTCCTGGCCGATGATAATATGTGCAAGTGACTCCTTGCTGTCTCTGATACTGAACTGCTGGAACTCTGGCAGGACGGTGCTGAACTGCTGCCTGCTGTGGTAGCCTTGTTTGAGTCTGTATCTGTATCCCTCTTCGTCGGTGCCTGGTAAATGCTGTTGTCGATGTCCCTATCCCTCTTGGGCCTCGGGTCCATCTCCTTCTCTGCAATCTGAGTGATCTTGAGGATGCTCGAGTAAGTAGTCGCTTGGATAATCGCCACTGCGTGCCGCAGCTCTCTGGTGAGGCCCTTCTTGAACCTCCAAGCCCTTTTCTCCGACGTGCCGACTAGGATCTCTGCGAACCTGCTGAGTCGGGTAAACTCTGAAGTATACTCTGCCACAGACATGGTCTCCTGCTGTAAGGCCTCGAATTGCATTCAAAGCTCATCTCTCTCGATGTCTGGGAAAAACTTCTCCTTGAACAGAGTTTTGAAATCTGTCCAAAGAACCTGAGGTGCTACTAAAAGGGGCTCCTCGCGGTACCAGGCTCTGGCAAGCTCGAACAGTCTTATACTCGCCACCTCCACCTTCAAGTCATCAGGGATATTCGCCATCTTTAGTGTCCGCTTTGCATTTTCCAGCCACTCATCTGCATAGACGATTCCCTTGTTGCCCCAAAAGTCCATCGGGCAGAGGTTCTGATAGTCCCTGGCCGTCCCCGGTCTCGGTGTTTCTATTTCTGGAGGTGCTATCGGTACTGGTGCTGCCGTCTCTCGAGTCCTGAGTGCATCAACTACCGTCGCTCTGAACTGTGCTGCCTGGTGGTTCTAGGCCTCCATGAACTGCTGGAACATGGCCATCACCTGGGCGCCGTCAAACATCATCGTCGCGGGCAGCGGAGGAAAGGTAAAAGGCGGTGGCGGAAGCTGATCTACTGGAGCATCTGGTTCGGGCTGTCCCGAACTGCCTGCAACTCCAGGCTGATCTGCGGTCTTCCTCGAAGTGACCATCCTGTAATATAAAGAAAAAGTTCGTTGATTGACAAACCCTAAACCAAAAAATAAATAATATTTTTATAATATCAATGCACCTGATAAACCTGATATACCCTTATTTCCCGATTTTCCTATATTGTGATCAAGTTTTCCTAGTTTAATCAAGTCCCCCAATAGTACGCTAAGACCTAGGTACCATTAGGATAGACCTACATGGGCCACCACTAAAAACATGTCACGACCCGCTCCCAAATAATCGAACACGAGTCGGACACGCCCAGCCTTCGTCATTAGACACGATGAAGTAAGCTGTACCAATATCTAGGGAAGACTATAAATCTAGATAAGAATGAAAGTAAGTCACAGCATCTAATATCGAATTCCAGAATCTCAGATACAAGTCTAAATGTTATTACATTCTAGCAAATATAAAATATACTGATGTCTCTAATACAAGTCCAGATAAAACTAAATAAGAAAATACTAGGCTTCCTCAGCCTTTAGGTCCTGGGCAACATCAACTGGCTCATAGGTGCCTCCAGGCTCCTGCCCATAGTAAGTGTCACAGATAGCCTCCAACTCACCTGCAACAGATCCTAGTTAGGAGCGAAGCTCAGTATATCCAAGGAAATGAACACGAACATCATTTTATGAATAAGAACACATGAAATATATATAAAGTATGAGAAATAAGAACAAGACATGAATACTGAAAGTAAATACAGGAAACATGAAATGAGTCATGAACATGAAATACAACATGAACCTGAAATGTGCAACATATTGAAATACATTCAGAGTGTGTGATCGACTTGGGTAGATTCAATGAACATGAAATGGTACGGCTTCGGTCCCGCATGCACGATGCGGGGCCTAAGCTATTCGCAAGAATAGTAACACGGGATTGATCACACATCTGTAGTATTCCCCCTCCCAGACACAAGTAAACTCAAGGAAACATGATATAAGACAATCTCGTGATATATCGTGTCAACATGGAGATACAAGAATGAATATACAAGACATGAAAAAATGAACAAGTTCGAGGAGTATACTTGCCTTGCTCAGGGTGATCAAGTGTGGGATGTACAGCTGGATATCCTCCTGTAATCATGGGTACAGTTGTTTTAAAATCTAAACAAGTATAAATTTATTACTCTTATACATTAACTAAATCCCTTATACGATTTTATAACATAAATTAGTAATACACTAATATGGGATAATTAGTATGCTAGATTATCCTTCAAAGTTTATCCTAGTTAACATATGATACCCACAACTCATCTAGTTTTTAACTAGCCTTAGCCATTTAGACAAGGTACATTGGTATAAAATGACATAGGTAAATCTCTAATTGAGTCATTGAAAGCCTTCCTGAAATTGCATAACAGATTCTCCCTAACTGGACTAGTCAGCATTCTCCTAATTAGCACTCAAGTTGTACCAAGATTTCCCAAGTGCTTGACATTCAACTCAGAAGACAGTGGTAAATGATATCACAAATCATCAAGTCTAATCTCAGGTTTTAATTCTAGAAATGTTGTTATCTGATTTCAGACCAATCCCCAAAGGGTCAGTCCTGAATTAGGACTGATATCACCCAGTCTAATACAAACTAACGTAAACTAGCCTAGGCTACTGTATTCCTAACTTGTTGTTCAACTATAATCCTAATACCCTGAATAGGACTTGCCTAAGCTATCCTAACCAAACTGATATGGTTCACTCTTAACTAAGACATTGCCTTAATTCAGTCCAATTAAGGTACTGATATAAGTCAATGTCAGCTAAGACTGATACAAATCAGCCCCTAAACTATACGCATGACACCACCAGTATCTCAGTTCTTTACAAGACTGATACCTACAGGGTTACATACTGCCACCAGGAATCTATAGGTTAGCCCAACTATAGATACTCTCAATAACTTACACAGGTACGGTCCAACCAATGTATAGCCTGGATAGACTCAAGGCTGATACAAGTCATCTTAGTTGAGATACTGGTGTTCTACAGTGATTCATGCATACTTCTAGGATATAGGCATACTTGAGTATCTCCATGGAAGCCCAATTGAAATGTTAAACTGCTAAATATAACTAAAATTGCTAAACTGCATAGTCTTCCAATTATAATATGTTCCAGGAAACCCAATCATTCAATAAAATAGATGCACCTGACTCTCCTAACTACGAGTACAAGCTGCGACTCCCAGGTATTTCCTAAACTGTTGTCAACTGGGTTTAGGTAATTTTAATTGAAACCAAGTATAATCTAGCAGCATATGAAAATTGAAAGTTAGAGATTCATATTTGCTGATTAGGCAACCTGAATGAAATAATCTGGGAACACTATCAGGGTCTTCTTCTGTAATTGGTCCAAAATCCAAAGGTAACCCTCAACACAACACTAGTCTAAGGATTTGTTCCCAGATACTACTGCTTAACAATATCCACTATACAAGAAATGGTCTCAACTCAAGGATTACCATTCTACAATGCACTGATTTATATAAGCAATCTCACAGGTTCTTACATGAATAATCATACAGCCATACTCAGAAGTATAAGCTAACCATATGCGAACTTATTCAGTCTACTGCACTGCAACATCAACTACAGTGTCTAGGATCAACTCATTCTAAGTCTACACTAAACTAGAACATCAGAATTTAATTACTAACCAGGATTAAGCAAGTTTCAGTTAGCCCCAACATCTAAATCATCTTACTAACATATATAACACGTCTGATCCTATTGAATTCTAAACAGGCTCGATGAGACAATGTCGAATGATCTTGATCTTGCAATCAAAATCTCATTACTGCTCATTAGTAATCATTCGAGTTCAGAAAATTAAGAGTTATTATAAGTCAATAATGACACTGCCATGTATCAAATTGATACATCTTTAAACACACATCTGCAATAAGATTCTAAAACCTGATACCCCAAAATCCCTTAAGTGATAAAACAAATCCAACAACAAACTAATTTAAAGTAAACAACAAGTATTTAAGAGATTAAGAAAATTACCTATTGGAAAACAATTATTGAAAGTTCCCTGCAATCGACCACAACTATTTGTTCAATTCAATCCAGTCTTCGAAGTAAAACTCAATAAGGTGCTGAATTTGAAAACAGAGCATCCCAAACATGTTCATACACTGAATTTGGGTAAAAATAATTTTAAAAAAATAAAGAGTAGTGAATCAGACACTCACCTTGTATCTGACTTCAAAATTACGAGTGCTCAAAGGCTGAACAACTTGATCTAAACATTCTGATGCATGCCAAAACAAAATTAGGAAATTCTCGAGGTTAAAGTTAAACTCAACGAGAATGGATTGAAAATCTAAAACTTACAATTCTCACAATCTCAGTTCTGAAATTGGTGGAGTAGAAGTGATTGTTGCTGTAACGCTCCAGTCCCAAAATACGTAGGACTAGGAACGTAGACATGCTAGCTGTACTCATACAAAGTATACTCCAATATATAGAAACCTCGTATAAATACATAAGCTGTAAAAATGCAGTAGAACCATAACTAATCTCATCCACACAGAATAAATGAATAAAAGATATCATATAATGAAAATAAATTTGTCTTGATACAATATGTTGGACGGAGACAAATCCACTACCAATAAAATAAGGGAAAGTACATAAAAAATGAAATAAGTTCGGCAAGTGAAGCGAAGACGATCCAAATGCAATCATCCTCGAAGAAATAGCGATGAGCACGGCTAGAACTAAAGCACCTGCGAAAGACAATAGCACACACCTGGAGAGATAACCAGGTCCTCAGAGTGACGTAACAAGACACATAATATCATGCCATATAAACTGAATAAATATTGCTCAAATAAATAAGTCAATTGAATTATAACATGGTCCAATACACACCTATTGAACGAGCGTACCATCCCTCCAACCAAACAAGGACATGAGATGGTAAACTAATTCACGATGACATATCTTTCCATGCAATGAATCCAATATGGTATTCGGACCCCAACAAGGTTCAATACCTTCTCATCGAAGTAGTAAGTCACACCTACAACCAAACAAGGATAAGATGTGACGAACTAATCCGCGACAAGTTATTGTTCCAAGGCACGGTCAGATACAAGTACCCAAACCAAAAGTACTCGTACCTAACGGATAAAGGTAGCCTACCGTTCTAAGTGAAATATAGTTAAGAACAATCCTTCCTACGCATGGGCCATGGCTAAATAGGATCGGCGTAGTCCCTCTTGGGCAACAGAGGCCCCATCAGTAAGAGCATGACGTTCCGCAGAATCGCCAGTGGCCGTCAGTAATCATGGGTCATCAACTCTGTATCTCCAGCGGAGAGTCCGGGTCACAAAGGAAGTACATCGAAGCCCATACGCTAAGGAATTATCCTCCCCATCCAATGTCTACTATGTTGTATCCACAACATTAACCTCCATAACCGCTAAGTCAAACTAAGTATGCAACCTCTATTAGCGGTTATTCCTATCGTACGGCTTGTACGTACTGGTGGTCAGCCAATCACGCACTTTCGTGTCCTACATACGACACACAACTTCGTGTTTACAATGTGTCAAGGCCAATGAATACAACACACAAGGTGGTCCCTTAAATCTAGGTTTAATGTGAGAAAAATAATACACAGCAGAAAATATAAATGAACAGTAAGTTCTAACAGTTTATGCCATGTATCACAGTTTATTTTGCATAAAGAAAATAAATAATGCATGAAATATGAACTAAAATAAATAAACACCTAATGGCAAGGTGTCTTGCCTGGTAGGACGCCTGGTGTGTTGCGATGATCAAGGTGGCACGAACTGAGTCTTCGGTGCAACAACTATGCAAGGTAACCTCGGGTGGTGACATAGACGGTTCCATTGGGTCCAAAATGGTCAAATTAGTTAGGGTGGACATAATGTAGTCTCGAAATGGGCAAAGGAATAGGAATAATAGGACTGGTTTCGGACAGGGAAAAAATCAAAGAATTAATGGATAAATATTATAAGATATAGAAAAACTATTTATAATCTCTCAAAATATATATTCTATGAGTTTAAATAAATACTTGAAAATAGTTATATATAAAAATTTCTGAAAGTATATTTTGTTAGTCCAAAATACCTTTAAGTTAATTAGGTTGAAATCATAATCGTATTAAAACCTTAAGTTGTAAAGGTAGGATTTTTCGTAGAAATCTATTATTTAAAAATATTCTTCAAATAACAAAAATCTAGGAAAATATCTCCAAATTTGAAATTTCATCATATTCTAAAATGATAACTTAGTAAAAATATTAAAAATAATGATAATTAAACTAATAACCATAATCCCTAATATTCATAACTAAATTTTAATAAATAAAAATAATAATGGTAGTAATCATAATAATAATGCCCACATACTGCTTTACTAGTAGTAGTCGTTAAAATAATTATAATAATAACAATTCAAAAATAGTAATGATATATTTACATATATAGTTCATAATTACATCCCTAAAATAATAATAATAATAATGATGATAATAATAAAATCCTTTAAAATCTATAAGACAACCTTTTTAATAATGATAATAATAATAATAATAAGAATAACTTTACTGCTTTTTATATTGATATACATAAAAATATGTACACCTACAGCTATATCTATACTAACATTCTATTTACTATATGCGAAAAAAATAAATATTAATAATTATAAAAAAAATCAAAGGGAAGAACACACGTGTTTCTCCTTTAGAAAGAGGCAGGAGTGAGAGAAAGTCAGAGAGGGGGTTCGGGACCGAGCGGCGTTAGGCGGAGGAAGCGGCGGATGGTCGGGTTTTAAAGGGCGGCGGAGTGGGAACTCTGGTCGGAGAGCGGACGGCTAGGGCGCGGAGGCACGAAGAGGCTGAGGATGGGGGTTCCAGCGGGTTACGCGGAGGAAGCGGCGGTCTCGGCCGCACGGGCAGTGCCGGCGGACTCGGGCGGTTAGATGGGTTTCCGGCGCTGGCGCGGTTCTCGCTGTGGCCGACACCGCAGCCAGGCAGAACGGGGGAAGGAAGAGGCGGAGAGGCGTTTGGGGGTTTGTGCGCGGGACGCGCGATGGTGGAATCGACGGTCAGCGGTGCACCGCGAGGGTTTCGACGGGGTTCGATATGGAGCGCCGGTGGTGGCGCCGAGGGAGGCGGCTGGAGGCCAGGCGGCCGTGGCTCGCCGTCCACCGGTCGGAGGTGAGTAGATCTAGGGTTTATTTCTATTTTGGTTGGTTTGGGCTGTCGGTGGCGGATCAGGATTTTTTTTTCGGCCGGTGGCCGTGAGCGGTGAGGCTGGCAGTGTGTCGGGGTGACGTTGGGTTGCCGGGGGTGGCTGTCTTAGGTGATGGACGGGTGCCTCGATGGAGGTGGTGGTGACGATGATTTTTTTGGGTTAGATCGGGGCTGTCGGAGTAGGCGGGTTAGGTCGGATGATAAGGGTCGACAACAAGTAGTGGGGATGTTGGCGTCGTGTTGGGAAGAGGCTGTGTTGGTGTCACTGGAAGTGGAGGCGAGCGGGAACGTGGTCCAGTGGGTACGGCCGAGGAGCAGATGGCCAGGGTTGGCTCGGCAGGCTGGCATTGACGGCTAGGTTAGGTTTGAGGATTTGTAATGCATCGTGTCGGGATTGTCGACACGGAGAAGGAATATTGTATATGTAGAGGATGGAATGAGAGGCTGGACACAGACACGGTGCACACACTTTTGGTTGTGGAATGTAGAATAGAAATATATGGATGAGTACCTGCCTATTTATAGGATGTGGGAATTTTCAGTTGGATAATGATTAGGAGTAATTTATACCCAAAATAGATAATTCGCAATTTAATTTAAAATCCATCAAATCCAAATCCAAATCAAAATCCAATTTAAATCTAATGAAATTCTTTTAGTTTAAATTCAAATCAATTTCAAATATAGATATTAGTTTACTATTTAAATGTATCCATGGAATCAAATCAAAAATTTAAATGGCCACAATAACTTCCAAATATATTTTTAAAAATACCAATAATAATAATTTTGAAAATAATAACTATTTTTAAATATCTTTTTGAATAATAAAATATTAATAATAAATCTCGAAAAATATATTTTTATTAAAAATAGACTAAAAAATAATTACAAAATATATGTATGCACAAATAATGCATACATGATTATGCTTTTTCTAGTATACAATAAAATATTATTTATGACTAATAATTGTGAGAAATGAAAGGCTTTATAAATAAAAATAACAAACTTGAAAATGTTGGAACGATAACAAAATAATTATTATGTATATTATTTTGAAACTATAAAAATAGAAAAATAATGTTTTTCAAAAATATGTACGCTCACACATAATCGCACTCGTCGAGCAATTTCGAAAAATAAAATTTTGTGCACGACGTACAATACGACTACGCGACGTACAATACACAAATTTTAATTCAGTACCAAAATCGATAAAAAATATAGTAGAAATTTAGGGGTTTTACAGTTGCGGAATCTAAAAATAGGTCACGTAGCAGATCTTGATCAAATCTGAGGAATGATACTTGATCGAATCATTCAGAATATTTAAAAGAGTAAAATACCATAAATTTGTGAAGAAAACTCAATTATTCATACCAAGGATTTGACTCCTTTAACTGATTTCTAAAGAACAGGACGATCCATGGATCAACTGGAATCCCTCGATCAATTCCTCCCGATCTGAAATTAGATCGGATCAATCAGATCAACACAGAATGGAAGGATTGATTACAAGAAGGGTAAAAACGAGAATTACTGAAGATCACTGGAAAAAGAGTGGTGAAGAAGCGTTGTGCCTAATCGTCGGAGTTGTCGTTATCGCCGATGAAGCAAACCACCATCGTCGTCAACCTCCTCTTCACCAAAATTAGGGCTGGGAATTGATTTAGCTCTAGAGGGAAAAGGGAATGAAGAAGTGCTTGAAGAGAGGGTTTAAATAGAATCCGACTTGGAGAATTGATGTACCAATTTCCAATTTGGCGCCAATCCGTTGGGAATATTCTCCAGTAGTGGAGAGTCGAAATTCCAAAAAGTTGTTATAGAGCTTGAAGCTCTCCTCAGCAACTGAATCAAATGAATTTGTTGATTTAACAGGAAAGAGATGGGTTGATGAAATGGGCTGGGCTGATAAGGGTCAATGTTTTTAAATGAATGAAAGCCCATTGGCTGAAACACAAGAAGGAGAAAAATTATATATATATAATAGCTTCACATATTTAAAGTATATAATTTTTTTCTAAATTGCTTAATCAATATTTTTATATTAAAAACTTTTAAAATTTTCAATTATTAGGAAGGTGGATTTACATCGACCAACTTTAATTGTGAAGTGTCTATCTTCAATCAAGCCTCTGATTACAATCACTCTGAAACTTCTAGACCATACCGCACTGACAAATTGACTAGAGGATTGTAACTGGCTTGGGATTTGAAAATAGATATCTCAGAACACTTTAAAGAAGTAGTAGGCTTATAGAGAAGAGATATGAAAGTGAATTGGTGTATTGAAATGATCGAAATCCTTCTCTATTTATAGTTTTTCCAAAGGCAGAATTCTGACAGAATTCGGGCAGAATTCGGGCAGAACTCTATGAAAAAATCTTGTTGGGATCCGTAATTGTGGAAAGACCAATTTCAAAAAGCAACGTTCATTAATCGAACTCTTGCCGAATTCTGGCCGAACCCTGGCCGAACTCTGGCCGAGTTCTGTTGGAGTTCTGTCAGGGTTTTTGCAAATTGGTTTTTGGGCTTTTTGAACTAGGAAGTAGTTTACGTTTTTGTATGTGGGCTTGTTTTCAAAATGAAAGGGTATTTTGAAAACGTTTCTTGGGTAGCCTATTTGTCAGTACGATGCAGTGTACATCGTATTTCTAGACTCAATAAATACAAAAAATTATATTAATAAAATAGAAAAACCAAGAGCCCTTTGATGATGCCTTTCTTCAAATATTTGAGCAGGCTTGAAGACGCCTTTTTTACTTGACGGCGGTCGTCCAGAGATAAACAGATCTGGAAATCTAAATACCTTTTGGGGGCTTTGCCCCAGAACCCCCACGGGTGGCGCTGTCCCCTAGACCCATGTCCGCTGACCGGGCAGCGGAACCCCGATGCGAGGCCCCGGATAGGTCATTAGGCGGTTCAGAGAAATCTTCTTGTATAACGCCGTCTTTGGCCCATCAATAATTCTCTATTGCATATGTCCTGGTTTGATCATGTTTGATCATGCTTACAGCATGTCTACAAATACATGTTAGCCAAATAAAATAATATGACTGACACAGAACATTAGAACAATGCTAAGTTAAAGTAGTAACATGATAGTGATTACATGAATATTAGTGATGTTATTATGTTAAACTTAATTGATTAGCCATTTTCAAAAATATGATATAATCATTGTGCTAACATGTATAACATGTGAGTACAAGATAGGACGATTAATGACAAGATGACTTAGGAACTATTCTGTAGTCGAATTACAATCCGTAACTAAACAAGGATTGGGGTTGCAACCCTTCTCCTGAACAAAACTTAGTCTATAATTGTTCACCGACAAAAGTAAAACATAGACATGAATAGACAAGTCTGGACTCCATCCATCACCCATGGCCAAGCAATGAGTACAGCTTGATATATTAGCTAAATAGGGTTGCCACAATCCTATTTACTATCATATGCAGTTTGAAAATTTCTTATCGGTTACCTTCCCTGCAGTCTTCCTAAATTATCCAGGCCTAGTAAAATATATATAGCATATGCACCACCGAGGAGATGTGTACCATAGATAAGTAAGCCCCACTCTATGGTGTGCTAATAATAATAATATCCAGTAGTTTTCCTACTCGATGGTATGCTACAAATGTGCTCATCATGATGGATAGCTCCAAATCCATTGTAAAGGCCGAATTAAAGGGTACACAAGTAACCGGGAAATCTTCTCTCATAATGTATCTAGGTAATCAAGCTAGTTGTTTAATACTTAATAATTTTATTCAGGATTTTGGGTGTGGCATTCTACAGAGTCCATCCTAGACATGATATTCCCCTCGGAGATATGCAAGACTAGACAAGACAAGAAAATAAGTATTATAACAATCTATAATAGGAGAAGTACAAGAAACTGGAAATAGAAGTGCACTACGATGAGCCACTATCAAGCTGGCAAGGCAGTAAAAGAACCATGAGTGCCCCAGAACAAGCCACTATCAAGCAATCAACATAAGAGCATGTATAAGACAATTCAGGATAGCATCTATGTGCAAGTAAGTCATGAACAGGATAAGGCATGGCACGTATAGGCAATGTAATAGTTCTAGACATGCAGGTAAACTCGGTTAGAAATATATCATGGTATATACAGGAAATCTACTTTCAAGTGGAAATCAAGAAATTAAGACAAAATCACAAGTATAAAAATTTAGGAGTCCATTCGGAAGATCCGACGGATTACCGCAGATCTCCAGCGGATCATCCCATCCATCATAGTGAGTTTTGCTTTCAGAAAAAAGGGCCATCCGAAAGATCCAACGGATTATTGTGTATCTTCGAAGAAATTCCAAAAAATAGACAAAAACTCAATAAGTGATAGAGACGATTTCAAATGCAGAATTTATTCCCAAATCTCGCCGAAGTCAAATCCAGCTATAACCAATACTAGGGTAAATCTCATATTACATATGGACTAAGTCTCATAGTAGTAACTCCCATATCACTTCCAATATCGAGTTTCCAACTAAGAAAATAAAAAGGCTTTGTAGGATATAAAAACCTAGCCCAAACCAAACTCATAAACAGGCAAATTGACGAGAATTACGAGAGAAACATATTTAGTAAAGCATATACTAGGTAATAATAAACTTCCAATATCAAAGAAAATGAAAAGCCTAACGGGAGGGGTTCGGAAACTACACCCTTAGGCCTCAAGACCAAGCTCTAAGCTCTTGTGGAAGATGGATAGAAACTAAAGAGAGAAAGAGATGAGAGAGAGAAAGAGAGAGTGAAAACAAAAATAAAAAATTGAAATAAACCGGAGGGGTATATATAGACGGGTGAACTAACCATGACCGTTGGATCTCCCACGTCAGCAATCCACGAGTCAAACCGATCAATATCATTCAACCATTAAAGAAAACCAAGAAACCAAGGGATAATATAATGCTTTAGAACCAAAAAACCAATGGACGATAGCGCATATCAAATACTATTCATCATAAAATATCTTAAATATCCTACGTTCGGAGTATCCGATAGATTTCTTTTAAATTTTTTGATTGGTCACCATTTTTTGTCTTCGGAAAAACCTATTCAAACGATCCAGCGGTGTGTCATGGATCACTTACAAATTTTTTGGAATTTTTTTCCTATTTTGAGAAAATTCTTGGATTCTATGTTCTATACAAGGGTCGTACCACGGGTCAATGCCAATGCCAAAAAGGTATTCTATTAGTCTTACGCAGTCTGGGAATAAATATGGTCATTGAAAACTCAATAAAATAGGAGTATCACATGATACCACAATCACGACAACCCAGAAAACTCATTGAACAGTAAATACTCATGTATCCATACACAAATATTGATACTATGAGACGAGTCTCGCAACTATTTCCGCTTTAGAAAAATTTTGTCCTCGAAATTTCATAAGACAAGCAAGACATGCAATAAAATATGATATCGGGAATAATATAGGATACCCATAACCCATGAAATCCAGATTAGATAATATACATGAAAATATAAAAGAATTTAACTTATTACTATAAAGTTATAAATACGTACAATCACACTCAAGCTAGAGGTAAGTTATAGGGTATACGGATAAGTATACCTCACGAGTCGAATAGATACGGGTAACGAGCTCGGATATCATACTCGCGCTCCCATGTCAACTCGTCCGGTGAGTAATGATGTCAGAAAACACGAACTAGTCAGATAGTCGAGTTCTTGAGAACCTTCTCCCTCCGATCCAAAATAGATACAGGTCTCTCCTCATACGATAGGTCGTTACCAACGACCAGCTCGGAATGATCCAGGATATGGATCAGATCCGAAATATACCTGTGTAATAGAGATACATAAAATACATCATGTACCTTACCAAGCGACGATAGAAGAGCAAAACGATAGGATATACCTCCCACTCGTTCGAGAATATCGAACGTCCGAATAAATATTGGACTAAGCTTTCCCCGTACATCAAATATGATAACTCCATCGAGTAGGCAAAATTCAATAAAATACATGATCGTCGACAGGGAACTCAAGATAATTTAGATATTGATCTGCACAATGATGCTGATTATCCTGAGCCACTCTGAGATGCTTACTGAATTGCCTGACTACCCCAACTGAATAAGCAGTCATCTTTGGACCAAGCATCTGTTTCTCCCTAATGTCATCCCATGCTAGGTATGGCCTGCATCTCCTACCATTCAAAGCCTCGAAAGGTGCCATACGATTGCTCGCTTGGAAGTTGTTGTTGTAAGGGAACTCCACTAAATGCAAGTGATCCTCCCAAGAAAAACTAAAGTCTAGGGTACACGATCGAAGCATATTCTCCAAATTATGAATCATGTGCTCTGATTTCCTGTCCATCTAGGGATGATATGCTGAACTAAACCTCAATGGGTACCTAAACACTAGTGAAGAGACTACTAGAAATACAAAGTGAACCTGGAATCTCTGTCTGAGACTATGCTAACTTGCACTCCATGCAATCTAACAATATGCCTCATGAATATCTCGGCCAACTGCTCTGAAGTCTGACCAATTCTGAAAGATAGAAAGTGAGCAACCTTCGTGAGTCGATCCACTATTACCCAAACGACATCTCTACTAGTCGAGGATCTAAGAAGATCTATCCCAAAGTATATAGTAACATGGTCCTACTTCCACTCCAGAATTGGTAAATACTAAAGAAGTCCGCCTGGTCTCTGATACTCAGCCTTAACCTGTTGGCAAACTAAACACCAAGAGACAAACTGCATTATTTTCCTCTTTATCCTATTCTACCAGAAATGCTGACGATTATCAAGGTACATCTTCGTCCCTCCGGGATAAATAGAATACTGAGAACTATAGGCCTTTGACATAATCTCATAATGGATATCTCCACTCGGCATACAAAGATGACTTCCAAACAAGAGTGTCCCATCCTCATGGATGTTCAACACTGCTCTATGCCCTATAATATACTTTTTCTATGTCGTTAAAGGTTGACATCACTTGACCGTGCTGCTCTAATCATCTCCATAATAGTAGACTGTGTAGTGCCCCGTCCCGCTTAGTCAATCGGAGGAATCGGAACGCTAACGGCGTTCGGACTTAGCCTTGCAACGGGTGCTCGAAGATATCGTTCGGTCGAGTCAACCGCTCGCTCAGGTGGGGTAGTTTCGGTAAACTTGCCTCATCTTAGCCCTCACATAATAAATCGTATATTTTCAACTTGTACAAGTAGGCTTGATAAAAAAAGAGACGAATTCACATAGATAAGGGAATAATCCTGACGGGTCGAATTGAGTTAGAATATGGAAAGGTCCAACAGTTGGCTTTGAGTCGGTGCACGACATGCTTTGAAAATGACACTCGATCCTTCGTCCCATGGCTTGGAAGAAGGAAAGTTGGTTGAGTAGGCTAAGTTTTGATCGTAGCCTAAGTCATAGACGTAGCCCGCATGAATGCTTCATAAAGCATGTACGGTCCCATCGTCCAAGGCTTGGCATCGCCTTGGCTTGCCCATGAGTTAAGTTGCGTTGAGCGGCTTGTGAACTAAGTCTAGGCACCCGAATGACTTGGTCGTTCAAGTCGAATGCGTGCATGGCACGATCCATTAAGGCAAAGCTTGACGCAGCCTTTGCTCGTTAAGTTGTTACGAAGTTAAGTTAGGCAAAGTTATGTCGGTCGACCTAAGATATTACAAGTACCGCACGGCTCTTTCGCAGTTTGTCAAAGTTAAGTAGCCCACGATCTCAAGGTCCGTCGACTTGGGTAGGAGTATTGCGTAAAGCACCATTAGCTTAAGGCACGGTGCACGAACTTAGTGTTTAAGGCAAGAACCACAATTGATTCAGAGTAAATTTTGAGAAAGGACTATCAAATAGGCGTTCATGAGTTGAACAAAATAATAGGGTAACAAGGAAAGAATGCTCGCGATCGTGGGTCGTCGAGGGGTCTCAAAGATAGAAGTCTTGAACTTGGTTTTGAAAGAGATGGTAACACTGAAAGAAGTATGACTGTGTGAGACATCAGTTTGAGTCGAGTCTTGCATGGTCATGGACAACTTGTACAAGGTAAAAAGGAAGGGTTCCTCGGATCGACAACCTGGGGCCACAGGACCGATCCAGCCTAGGAGGAAACAGGTATAGCTGTGCCAAGTAGAGGCAATAGGTATTCGGTGGACGGTCATTGGGGCTCGCTACTTGCTTTGACCAGACCATCCTATACGCCAGCTATGAGTCCAGGATGGCTTGTTCTGCCAGTAACCTGTGTTCATATAGATGTAGGCAAAATAGCGGCTATCCGCGCGTATGCCTTTAGAATTGAGTCAAGTTGAAGGTGTACACAAGTTAGAACATGATGCTTGGGGCCTAAGATGTGGCTTCAACATAGGCGACATGCTTGGCACAGGGGTGTGGCATCGAGTCGTAAGTCTTGGCATATAAGTTGCATTTGTTGGATCTGAGTTGTCTGGAGTTTATGTCAGGAACCGTCGTAAGGCAAAGTCGGTCGATACAAGTTCAGAAGTCTTGATTGGGTTAGTTGGTGATAAAAATAGAAAGGGTCGTGAGGCGGCGACATGGTTAAGTCAGATTTATTGGCGAGGCACGACCTCCGTACGGACTGGTAGCTGGGTCACACGAAAATAGAGTCTATCGTGTAGTTGCGTCTCTAATTTTGGGCCGTAAGGCAAGCACGACTTGATAGATTAACGTTGTTGGCACGAGAAGGGTCTAGAGGCAAAGCATGAGTTAACATTGTCGACGCAAGCACGGGATGGTCTAGCGACACATAATAGGCCAAGGCATATGTCCTAAAACTGATCCTAAGGCAAGAGTAGAAAGACAAATAAAAAAGGGACTATGTTTCACAGAGTAAATCAAATATGTTAGTTTTGTATGGGTGGGCGAGGAGCTCACTCCACCAGTACAGTTGAGTACTGACACCCACATAGTTTATATGTGCAGACACAGGTAGAAGCTCATGGCGCAGAGCTCGCTTGGCCGTGCCGAGGTACGGAGTCACTTGGCGATTCGAAGCATGTGCCCGCATGGAGTCAAGACTTATACGGGACATAATGTATGGACATCGCCTTCCGAAGCATCCGCTGGCTCGATACTTGTATTGAAAGATGAGAGAGAGCAGAGTAAACTTATAATGAGAGAAAAGTGAGCACGAGAGACTTGTAATCATGGCCTTGCGCCTATTGTAATATAATTATTCAATATCAATAAAGAGCTCTTTTGAATAATCTTTGTAATCTAATTGTTCAATATCAATAATCATGGCCTTGCGTCTTTGTAATCTTTGTTTCAATATTTCTGTTTGGGACTTCTGTGCGACGACCCCGTCGCAGCCGATTAAATTGACCGTTATGGAACCTGCCTTGCACGAGTGCAATCTAGGATCGTGCGGCATCACGCCTTAGCGAGAAAGATCGCTCCTACGGGAGCGGGACGTGACATAATGGTATCAAAGCACGGCTTTACGTCCTTGGACTATCGATTGAATTCTTTAACTCTGTTGTTTCCGTAAACTCTGAAGTGTTGCTTCCGTTAAGTTGACATTGTTGGTGCGCACTCTCTCAATTGTCCCATGGGATGTCCATACAATAAGTCTATCTATTTTGCAAAACGTAGGAGAACAATTTTTGATAAAACAAAAAGATAGTTTACGTAAGCACGGTTGGCTAAGTCGGGCTGGGCATATACACCAAGGATTGTGTCGACCTTAGCAAAGTCGAGTGCAGGATTCATAATATTTTGAGCCAGAATGAGTTGAACTCAATTGAATAAAGTGAGATGACTATCGATAGGGGTGCTATCGAGCGACGATATCGTCGGTGCGATATAGATGAGCGTGCTTGGAAATTGAGGAATGGTTCGAACGAAAAACTTGATGAAGTCGATTTTGATTCGAATGATAGTTGAGAATTTGTTGAATGACTTCATCCCTGAGTAGTGTATACGATAGCCTCAGGGATGTCAATCGGTCGATTGACGATTCGGGTGTCGGTGAGTCTATCAGCAAGCGTCGCATTATGCAAAGCCTTAGATTGAGTGTCGTTGAACAAGTTTTTAGTCTTGAGATTTGACGAGTCAATTCGAACAACCTAGAATTTATACGCACGGAATATGCACGGGATTGAGGATTGTGCGAAGTATGAAATGCGAGAATGATTGAGTAGGTAAAATCAAATCGAGGAAAAGTTAGGGTATAGCGAACGGATGATTTGATAAAAGAAATCGATAGGTGGATCGTATAAAAAAATTAGTATGATGGGAAGATACCGTGCATGAAAAGTTGAATTTTGAAGTTACGCAATGACTCTAAGGAATGGATTGAATGTTGCTCGATGATTTGCGTTAGCAAGGAATGATACGAATTGAGGAAATATGTTGTTCGATGACTTAAGATATACGGATGAACAATACGTGAAATTGGTTCGAGAAAAATTGATGTTGTGAATGATTCGAGGGATAATGATTGAACTTGAATTGAATGTCGAGAAGATTGTCCAGTCGAACGATAGCATCATTCGCACGAATCGAAATTGGTTGCAAAGGAAGATCGTCAGGTTACGCATATCATCGATGGTATTGAGGCATATCAAAGATCGATATGCGATAACTCGGGAGTATTTGACTCGGCAAATGACGATTGTGCAAGTGTTATTGTTCAGTTGGATGCCATACTTAGGATTTTGATTGAGATAAATATTGGAAGAAAATGATTGTGTCTTGATGGTTACGCGGATAACCACATCGTTGACATTCTCGTCTTGCGCGAGCGCAACTCTAGCCTCCCACAAGCGTCATGTCGGATTTGGGGCGATCGTTCCGCATGAGCACTGACATGGTGATTCATGTCGCAGGAATGATCGAACTCGGAAAAATCAGGATGCGGCAACTTTGATTGTCTCGACTTGTTGGCTTGATGCGAAGGAAAATTCGAGGATGTTTGGACATGCGATTGATGAATGAAATAAAATTAAGGATTGAGTAGGTCCAATCCGCGCATCGAGAATGAATTAGTCTAGACTCGAACAAGAGTTACATCCCGATGAGGATGATTATCCCGCGGGAGCGTGCATGGTGATTCATGCCCACCGTGGATAATCAGAATCACGTGAGATCGGGGAACAATATATTGTTAAGCTAGACGACCTCATGATCGATTACGTGAATTAGAATAGTTGACTTAGGAAATGTGGAATGTGAAATTTTGGTTAGCGACGAATTACGTCATAGCGTGCTTGAATTGAGAAGGATTGATAGGCGAATTATGTCGAACATGTTCGAAAGATAGACTATGCAAGATGGTTTATTAGACGAACGATATTGATACGTCAAGGAGTTGGTTGAAATGTGACTTATCATAGGATAGCTTTGCTGAATGACTCGGACCCCGTACAACAAATGTTGGGATGTGTGTAGGCAATCTATGCTCGAAGTTTAGAAATCGGAGGGATGCGAGCTTGGGTAGAAAACTCCATACTATCAATTTGGTTTGACCTTAGGATGGGGTCAGTGTTGATATTATTGTTTGGTAACTATAATTCCAATACAGACGGAAAGACATAGCCTAGCGGTTAGGCAGACGTCCGAGTGCGAAGTGGTAGAATTTATAGAGGAACCACTCGCAAGTATCGATTGACATACATGTATATCAGGGACGTCCGAATATGTGCACGATCCGATTTGAGTGGTGATGGTGGATTCTCTATCACGAGGCTTGGCTGAAATACATGTATTTTGGGGACACCTAGAATATATGCACGATCCAACTAAGTGATACGTTGAATCAAGTGAGACTAGAGGAATGGAAAGGGGTCTAGGATTTTGAAATAGTATTTCAAAGAAAAGATTGAGGTAGTACGAGTGTGGCTCGGATTGTGAAAACGCATAGGCGTAGTGTGTGCGAGAGTTCTTGAATGTTGAGTAAAGGGATAAGTCAATAAGTAAGTACTCAGTTAGTTTCGAGGACGAAACTTTTTCTGAGTGGTGTATGATGTAGTACCCCGACCCGCTCAGTCAATCGGAGGAATCGGAACGCTAACGACATTCGGACTTAGCCTTGCAACGGCTGCTCGAAGACTTCGCTCGGTCGAGTCGACCGCTCGCTCAAGTGGGGTAGTTTCGGTGAACTTGCCTCATCTTAGCTCTCACATAATAAATCGCTTCAACTTCCACAAGTAGGCTTGATAATAAAAGAGACGAATCCACATAGATAAAGTAATAATCCCGACGGGTCGAATTGAGTTAGAATATAGAAAGGTCCAACGGTTGGCTTAGAGTTGGTGCACGATGTGCTTTAAAAATGACACTCGGTCCTTCGTCCGGTGGCTTGGGAGAAGGAAAGTTGGTTGAGTAGGCAAAGTTATGATAATAGCCTAAGTCATAGGCGTCGCCCACATGAATGCTTCATAAAGCATGCACGATCCCATCGTCCAAGGCTTGACATAGCCTTGGCTTGCCCATGAGTTAAGTTGCGTTGAGCGGCTTGTGACCTAAGTCTAGGCACCCGAGTGACTTGGTCGTTCAAGTCGAATGCGTGAACGGTACGATCCATTAAGGCAAAGCTTGACGCAGCCTTTGCTCGTTAAGTTGTTACGAAGTTAAGTTAGGCAAAGTTATGTCGGTCGACCTAAGACGTTACTAGTACCGTTCGGCTCTTTTACGGTTTGTCAAAGTTAAGTAGCCCACGATCTCAAGACCTGTCGACTTGGGCAGAAGTGCTGCATAGAGCACCATTGGCTTAAGGTACGGTGCACGGACTTAGTGTTTAAGGCAAGGACCACAATTGATTCAAAGTGAGTTATGAGAAAGGACTATCAAATAGGCGTTTATGAGTTGAACAAAATGATAGGATAACAAGGAAAGAATGCTCACGACCGTGGGTCGTCCAGGGGTCTCAAGGATAGAAGTCTTGAACTTGGTTTTGAAAGAGATGGTAACACTCAAAGAAGGATGACTGTGTGAGACGTCAGTTTGAGTCGAGTCTTGCATGGTCATGGACAACTTGTACAAGGTAAAAAGGAAAGGTTTTCTCGGATCGACAACCTGGGGCCACAGGACCGATCTGGACTAGGAGGAAACAGGTATAGCTGTGCCAGGTAGAGGCAACAGGTATTCGGTGGACGATCATTGGGGCTCGCTACTTGCTTTAATCGGACCATCCAATATGCCAGCTATGAGTCCAGGATGGCTTGTTCTGCCAGTGACCCGTGTTCATATAGATATAGGGAAAATGGCGGCTATCCGCACGTATGCCTTTGGAATTGAGTCGAGTCGAAGGTGTATACAAGTTAGAACATAATGCTTGGGACCTAAGATGTGGCTTTAACATAGGCGACATGCTTGGCACAGGGGTGTGGCGACGAGTCGTAAGTCTTGGTATATACGTTGCATTTGTTGGATCTGAGTTGTCTGGAGTTTAAGTCAGGAACCGCCGCAAGGCAAAGTCGGTCGACACAAGTTCAGAAGTCTTGATTGGGTCAGTTGGTGATAAAAATAGAAAGGGCCACGAGGCGGCAACATGGTTAAGTCAGATTGAGTGGCGAGGCACAACCTCCGTATGGACTGGTAGCTGGGTCACACGGAAATAGAGTCTATCGTGTAGTTGCGTCTCTGATTTTGGGCCGTAAGGCAAGCACGACTTTATAGGTTAACGTTGTTGGAACGAGGAGGGTCTAGAGGCAAAGCATGAGTTAACATTGTCGACGCAAGCACGGGATGGTCTAGCGACACATAATAGGCCAAGGCGTCTGTCCTAAAACTAATCCTAAGGCAAGAATAGAAAGACAAATAAAAAAGGGACTATATTGTACAAAGTAAATCAAACGTGTTGGTTTTGTATGGGTGGGCGAGGAGCTCACTCCACCAGTACTGTTGAGTACTGACACCCACAAAGTTTACATGTGCAGGCACAAGTAGAAGCTCGTGGCGCGGAGCTCGCTTGGATGAGCCGAGGCACGGAGTCCCTTGGCGATTCGAAGCATGCGCCCGCATGGAGTCAAGACTTATACGGGACATAATGTATGGACATCGTCTTCCGAAGCATCCGCTGGCTCGAGACTTGTATTGAGAGATGAGAGAGAGCAGAGTGAACTTGTAATGAGAGAAAAGTGAGCATGAGAGACTTGTAATCTTGGCCTTGTGCCTATTGTAATCTAATTGTTTAATATCAATAAAGAGCTCTTTTGAATAATCTTTGTAATCTAATTGTTCAATATCAATAATCATGGCCTTGCGCCTTTGTAATCTTTGTTTCAATATTTCTGCTTGGGACTTCTATACGACAACCCCGTCGCAGCCGATTAAATCGGCCGTTATGGAACCCGCCTTGTACGAGCACAATCTAAGCTTGTGCGACATCACGCCTTACCGAGAACGATCGCTCCTATGGGAGCGAGGTATGACAGACTGAACTTGTAATTCTGTCATTAAAGCTGTCTCACAAGGTAGTACTATCTCAATGCCCATCTCCTGAAGATCCCCTAGAATATGACGGTGCTCTGTCAAGAAGTAAACTCCAGGACTCCTACTTAAGGCGTTTGCAATGACGTTGGCCTTCCCTGGATGAAACTAATGGTCAGCATCATGGTCCTTCAGTAACTCCAGCCATCTTTTCTGCCATATATTCAGATCCCGGAGGATGAACACATACCTCAAACTCTTATGAATCGATGAAAATCTCCAGTCGATCTTCATACAAATAATGCCTTCAGATCTTGAGTATAAACACAACTACAAACAACTCAAGATCGTACGTCGGATCGTTCCTTTGATGGTCTCGAAGCTACCAAGACACATAAGCTATAATCTGCCATGCTGTATAAGGACACATTCAAGTCCTTTGCTTAACATGTCACAATATACCATGAACCCACCTGGTCCAACGGTGTCAGAATATGAGCCAAAACACTACCAAAATACAGGCAATTAGCGACGACTATTTAGCGACAAATTTTTTTCGTCAAAATTAGTGACGGACTTTCGACAAAACACCGACGGATTACCGACGAGAAGCTGATAAAATTTTATTTTTATTTTAAGGGTGAAAAAATGTCGCCAATCTGTCGTTAAGGCATCGGAGAAATAGCAACAGATTTATATTCGTCGCTATGTAGTCGAATATTTGGTAGGAAATGTTGAAAAAAGTGGCCGGACAATTTTACGACTACGTAGCGACGGATATTCCGTCGGCAGTTATGTTAGTATAGCGTCGGCTTAGTGACGGATAAATGTACGGCCCTAGTCCGTCGCTAAATATACGACCCTAACTTAAATTGAAATGACGGGAGGAATTTTTAATTCCCCCCAAATTTCTACTCTCTCTCCGGCGGCTCTCTCTCTCCCAAACGTGATCCTCTCTCTCTCCGACGGCTCTCTCTCTCCAGGTAATCCTCTCTCTCTCTCTCTCTCTCTCGCGGTGGTCAGGGCGGTGGAGGTGTGGGTGGCTGGGGGCAGCGGGTCGGGGGAGACGGTTGGTCGGGGTAGCGGAGGGTGGGGGTTGGGGTGGCGGGGGTGGGGATGGTGGTTGGCAGTGTGGACGGTCGGGGTGGGGTACGTGTATGTGGCGGAGGAGGCAGCGGGTCGGTGCAGCGGGTCGGGGGGACGACGGGTCGGGGCAGCAGAGGGTGGGGGTTGGGGTGGCGGGGGTGGGAATGGCGGTCGGCGGTGTAGGCCGCGGGGGTGGGGGACGTGTGGGTGGCGGGGGGGGCAGCGGGTCGGGGCAGCGGATCGGGAGGGATGGCTGGTCGGGGCAGCGGGAGGTAGGGGCTGGGGTGGTGGGGGGGCAGCGGGTCGGGTTTGGGTGGGAGATGGTGGGTCGGGGCAGTGGGGGATGGGGGTTGGAGTGGCGGGGGGGGCAGCGGGTCATGTCTGGGTGGGGGACGGCGAGTCGGGGCAACGGGGGGTGGGGGTATCGAATATTTGGTATCGGAAAATAAATAATGAATAATAAATTATTTATATTTAGAAATATATAATTTATACATTTAGGCATAATTTAAGTATTTTCAGAGTTATTTCTTAATTGTTTTGAAACTAAATGAAATAGTAGTCACCCTTGTCGATTGGTTTACATACAATAGATTGATTTTCTTTGTCGAATTGACCGAAAAAGAGACCCATAATGTCGGTATCGGATCGGTATCGGACTATTCCTACGAGTATTGGTATCGTAGATAGTGGTAGTATCGGCGATTTCTGATCGGAGTACCGGATATTTGGTATCAAAAATTTGGTTTCGGATCGGAGTATCGGATATTTGGTTTTGGATCGGACTATTCGCTATCGATATCGAACTATCGGTATCGGACTATCGCTATCGGTATCGAACTATCGGTATCGGACTATCGCTATCGGTATCGAACTATTATTAGCGGATGCACCTCCTCAACCGTATGTACTTAGTATCGATCGTAGCAGATTAGTATCGGTATATCGATTTGGTATAGGTCGTATCGGATGGTATTGACCTTAGCGAATTGGTATCGTCCTATCCGATATGTATCGGCCGTATAGCTAGGATTCGTATTGTCCTTATCGATTCGGTATCGGCCATATCTGATAGGTATCGGCCGTATCGGATATGTATCGGCCATATCGGATATGTCTCGATACTAAGCACATCTGGCCTATATACCAGCGGATCCACCAGTTACATGATTATATACTAATTCTGTTTAGTTTGTCTGACGATACAGATTTTCACATCCAATCGGTGATGGATTATTATTTCGTTGATCGTACATGGATGTACAAACGACAACACAAGAGCAGAATAGGTGTGAGTGACAATTTTCAGGCAGGCGTAGAAGTGTTTCTTAAGTATTCCATGAGAAAAGATCAGTACATGGACGATAACAAAATCAAGTGTCCATGTCGTAATTATCGCAATAGACGTTACGAAGAAGTGGTGACTGTGAGAGATCATTTGACCCGTAAGGGTTTCGTACGTGATTACGGCCTGTGGTCATCGCAAGGTGAACTATATGCGGAAAGACAGGTTACGAATGCTGATACTTAAGCTTTTGATGATAATGCTGTAACGGATTTTGTCATCGAAGACGACGAATGCTCTGTTGATTATGGAGACCTACAGAACCTTGCACGAGATATGGTGTACGACACGGCAGGGCCTAATTTTGATGGAGGATCCTAATCTCGAGGCGAAGGAGTTCTATGATATGTTTTAGGATGCAAAAACTCCTCTATATCCTGGTTATGAGACTCATTCCGTACTGTCAGTGACGATGCAGTTGTTGAACATAAAGTTCGATTTTAACTTGCCACAAGCTTGCTATGATCGGATTATACAACTAATCAAGGAGGTGTTACCGAAGGAATCAAAAGAGCTTCCAAAAAACTTCTACAAGTCAAAGATGATGGTCCGACAACTGGGACTGGTGTACAAGAAGATAGATTGTTGTCGCAACGGATACATGTTGTACTAGAAGGAGAACGAGGACATAAAAAGTTGCAGCTTCTGTAATGCGAATCATTACAAGCCAGTCAGAGAAAAAGGAAGGTCAACTAGAAAATGACGTCCTTACAAGTATATACATTACTTGTTGATCACGAAGCACTTGAAGAGGATGTATATGTTTCAGAATACAGCAGAACACATGACGTGGCACAATGAAGAATGCACAAAGAACGATGGAGAATTATCACATCCTTCGGATTGAGAGGCGTAGAAATATTTCGATTTGCGTAATCCAAATTTTGCTGCAGAGCCTGGAAATGTACGTCTGGCGCTATGTTCTGATGGCTTCGCCCCTTTCGGACAGTCGAGATCTCAAAACTCTTACTGGCCGGTCATTCTTACCTCTTACAATCTGCCACCATGGATGTGTATGAAGACTCCTTATATGTTCTTGACATCTATCATACCGGGTCCTAAAAATCTGACGAAGAACATCGATATATATTTACAGCCATTGGTGGATGAGCTGAAATAGTTGTGGGAGATCGGCGTCACGACCTATGATATTTCCAGGAAATAGAAATTTCAGATGAAAGCTTCACTGATGTGGACAATCAATGATTTTCCCGTATATGGTATGCTGTCGGGATGGAGTACTCACGGTACCATGTCTTATCCGATATGCATGGAAAATAGTAAGGCATTTTGCCTTAAGCATGGAGGAAAAACTTCTTTCTTTGACTGTCACCGTCAATTTCTGCCCGCGAGTCATCCTTGGAGAAAGAACAAGGACGCGTTCAGAGCTAGAAAACAAGAATTTTCTCATCCGCCTGCCAGATTGTCGGGATACGATATTTGGGAAGATATAAAGGACTTGTCCACTGTAATGGAAGATCCATCGAACATTCGTGTCGATGGGTTCGGACAAAGCCATAACTGGACCAAACGGAGTATCTTCTGGGACTTGCCTTATTGGAAAGATAATCGTATAAGGCATAATCTTGATGTTATGCATATAAAAAAATGTGTTCGATAATGTCTTCAATACCGTCATGGATATTAAAGGAAAGACGAAGGACAATCCAAAATCAAGACAAGACATTGCTGAAATATGCAAGCGTCCTTATCTGAACTTGATACAAAGGAAAGTTGGTGGAAAATTAACTAAGCCGATAGCACAATACACATTGAGCAAAGAAGATAGATTAATAATCTGCAAGTGGGTATCTACTTTAAGATTTTTTGACGGCTATGTGTCAAATTTGTCTAGATGCGTTGATCTCAATGAACGCAAGCTAACGGGAATGAAGAGTCACGACTGCCACGTGTTTATGGAAAGATTACTGTCTATTGCTTTGAAAGAGTTGTTGCCTTCTGCTGATGGGTTCCGTTGGCCGAACTATCTACATTCTTCAGGGATAGGCGAGTTCCGACGAGAGCTATGGCCCGCGGGGTCCTCATTAGTAATCCATTCATTGCTTCTTTGTAGGTTTTTTCCCGTTTAATGTTGTCAGGTCTCTAGGGGAAATTATCCGGGCTAACTTCCATGGCCCCTACATCAACTTTTCGTCGGTGCCCCCAAACGTGAAATACGTCTGGCTCGACGAGTTAAGGGTATATATATATATATATATATATATATATATATATATATATATATATATATATATATATATATATTAATTATTAGTTACTCTTTAATCAACCATTTTTCTAATTACGTAATAATTGAATTTGTATGTTAGACGGCGTTCTGGTGGCCCCTCCTTCGCGAGGACGCGATCCGTAGGACCTATAGAAGCGCTGCCTCGAAGAAGATACGGGACATGATTCATGACCTTAAAATAGGGCAGACGAGGCCGAATTGGATCCGGCAGGACTATTATGAGGAAATCTTGGATAAGATGGATGCTCCTGCGTACAAGGAGAAATCGAAGAAAGCAAAGGTGAACCGACGGACAGCGGGCTTCAAACGGGGGGATCAAGGCCCGACGCAGCGGCGCTTACAGATCTGGTGAGATACCGCAAATTTATTTCACTATCAAATTCGGTATTATTAATATACGGAGTTAATTAAATTCTACAGATATTTCGTACGCAGACGCAACGGGCGGTGAAGGAGGAAAAAGTGCCAGAATCGGTCACCATGCACGATGTGTTCTAGCATACGCACAAGAGGCAGAAGGACGAGAGCTTCGTCGACGAGAGGGCCAGGGAGACTGATGTAAGTACTTACGTTTATGAGATTTACGTTAGAATTAAAAGTATTCTAACTATAACTTTGCAAACTTAGGATTCACACTATAACTTAGGGAAACATAGGATTTAGATTACAACTTCGGTAAACTTATAGTATAAACACATTCATTTGATAGGCTGCGTATCGTGAGGCCCTTAGTCGGGCTCAGTCATCTGCTGCCGAGGATGTCGGTAAAACGATACCCACCCGGACGCCCTCTTCTATGGCCGCTCGCAACGACTTGTTCGTAGATACCGTCGACGGCTTTAAGAAATGGTGCCTGTACGGAGTCGGCTCCCTAGGGCCATTGCACAAGGCGACTCAGAGATTTCCACCGACACCGCCTCCTCCCGCGGCCCCAACAGACGATGATGTGAGGACACATCTTGCGCAGCTGCACGAGGCGGTGTCGTCCTTACGAGAGCAAATTGCCACGTACTTTTCGCCTCCTTCTACTGCTGTCTGTCCGTCTGCTGCTTGTGTCGGTCCGTTTGCTGCTGGTGCCGGTCCGTCTGCTACTGGTGCCGGTCCTTTTTCCATTGGTCATCTTTTTTTCAACCCTGTTGCCCCTCTGGTATCGCCTTCGACTGTGACGATAATCCTTGACTTGATGTCGCAAGAACAGGTACGCCGACTTTCGGACAATGTCTTCGACGGATTGCCGCCATACATAGTGGAGCAGTATTATTGTTGGTCGCAGCAGGGAGTACCACCACCGGACGATCGAACCCCTCCTCCTCCTTGATGTATTGTATTTGAATAGTTTTTAAATTTTGAATATTTGTGGGAATTTCAGATATTATAACGACGAATATTAGTTTTTGGTTTTTGGATAATTGGTGTGTATTTTATATTGGTTTGGGTGATACATATTTGTGATGCATTATATTCGTGTGTGATTTATATTGGATTATATATTGGTTTATGTGATTGTATATTGTGATTTTCTGATGTTTCGGATGTTGTTTGAACAGGGAAAGCTCTGCAATTTTTTTTAAAAAATCTCAGATAGCGACGGACTAGTGACGGATTGGCGACGGATAACCTCAGTTAACGACTACATTTCGATAAAAAATTCGTTGCTAACTGGAGGATTTTTAATATTTTTCAGCTAGCGACGGATAGCCGACGGAATATCTTATCTAGCGACGACCTGTCGACGGATTATCCGTCGACAAGGTTCTGATGGTATGAAAGGTGCAAAGAACCTTAGCGACGGACAAGCCGTCGGTCTCTCGTCGGCTTTCACTTGGCGACGGATAATCCGTCGCCAAATGTAGCGACTAATTAGCGACGGTTTGGCGACTAAGTCCGACGGATTAGCGACGGAATATCCATCGCCATGGTTCTGGGAAGGTAAAAAATATCCAGAACCGGGTCCACGGATTATCCGCCGTGATTCTGTCGCTAAGCCGTCACGAGGTAGCGACGACAAGCGATGGAATAGCGACGGACCGATACTCTCTGATGCACATTAATGACGGTTTTTCGACGGACTAGTCCGTCGGTAAGAGTCTCTATAATTCACTATCTGATACTTGAATTCGGCGAAAAAACGTCGGTACGCCGTCGCTAGTGTAACAAATACTGACGACGGAAAGCCATCGCTATTCCGTCGAGTGGCGACTACCTAGGGACGGACTTTTTTTAGCGATGAGCTGATTGCCGACGGATTGTTTTGATCAAAATCCGTCAGTGATCCATCGCTAATCTGTATTAGCGACGGATGGGCGACGGATGTAGCCGTCGCTAAAACAACAAATTTTGGTAGTGAAATCTAACTCTATATGAGCTTCTCGAAGAAAGCCTGACAAGAATCTGACAACTCAAAGTGTACATCCTTAAACGTTAGTCGTATTAGGGGTACAGAGATCCTACCAAAATTTGCCATAAACTGTCTGTCATAACTTGTTGATCCTAGAAAACTATGTACTTTTGAAGCTATATGAGGTACTAGCCAACCTTAAAACCGTACTTTTGATAGCCACTACCTTCTTAGGGCGTACCTTAAAACCATCGCCTGTAATAATATACCACAATAAAGAGATATAATCGAGCCAAAAATCAAACTTGCTGAACTTCAAGTATAACTGATGCTCCCGGAGAATCTAAAGAACCATGCAAAGATGTTGCTCATGCTTGACCTCAGTCTGATTGTAGACCAAGATATTACTAATGAACATTATTACAAACTGGTCTAAGTGGGACATAAAAATATGATTTATGAGATCCATGAATATCGATGGCGTATTGGTCGCTCCAAATAGCATAACAAGAAACTCACAATGGCCATATCTAGATCGGAATGCTGTCTTGGGTATATCCTACTCTCTAACTCTGATCTGATGGTACCCAGACCATAAATCGATCTTCAAAAATATAGCTGCGATACTTAGATGATCAAACAAATCATCTATTGTGGGCAAGGAATACTTGTTCTTCATGGTCATCGTGTTGAGTTGATGATAGTCAATAACCGCATGCGATGAGCCATCCTTCTTCTTTACAAGAAGGGTCGGAGCTTCCATAGGTGATCCACTAGAATGAATAAATCCTTTGGTCCTAAGCACCCTGATGGACTGGTACAACACTAGCAACTTTAAAGGAGACATTATGTAGACTCTAACTAATTGGCTATGCTCCAAGAATCAAGTCGGTGTAATACTCAATCTCCCAAACTAGAGGCATACCGAAAGCTCCTCGAGAAATACATCGGAGAACTCACAAACTACCCTGGGAATGTGCACCTTCTCGGCTACTGCCATCCACGTGTTAGCTGGCGAAGACTCTACCTTTTCTATAAGAACTCCTCCTCATCCGGAACATGAAAGATAACCTTTTTTATCATTGTAATCTATCATAACATGTCGAGCACTCAACCAAAACATACCTAGGACGATATCATAATCACCCATAGAAAAATCTATCAGCGTTGCGGGAAATACTTCCGCATACTATGATACAACACGAGACAGAAACTCGATCTAATCACACGAGATCATTACCAGTAAGTATATTCAACCTTACAGGTAATGACTCGGGCTCCAAACCAACTCGTATTGTATAGATATAAATGAATGTGAAGAACCATGATCAAATAAAGCTAAAACTGAATAAGAAAGAAAGAGAATGGTACATACAACCACCTCTCCAACTACTAACGCCTCCTCCAAGTAAAGTATGAAAGCCTGACCCTGCCTCTGTTATTGGCCCCTTTGCCTCTGAGCATAGGCCTAAACATACTGTTGCGGCCTCTGCTGCTGGAACGTCTAAGACTGTATTGGTAAAGGCCTCTAGACCTGTTGCTGTTGGACGGACGTCGGTGCCCTGAACTGAGGAATTACTGGCTGAAAATATGATGATCCAGTTAAACTCCTCCTGGGATAAGTCCCTACCATGTGGTTTAATGCTGTATATGCTAAACACAAGCCCTGTGTCCTACGTCACTCAAATAAAATATGCCCTACATTCCTACAATAGGCACAACCTACTGTAGAAGATTGCCTTTGCTGCCGAGGGGGCGTCTGGAAAGACTACTGAAGAGAAGATTCTGGAGCTTCTCCCCTCGGAGATCCAATCGTCAAAGCTCGAACTATTGGAGCTAGTTCTGACGACAAGAAGATCCCCTCTGAACGCGATACTGCGTCAAAGTACCGGGTCTGAAATCTCTTACTGAAGACCGCCTAAGCAATCGACACCGTAAGAGATACCTCATGAGCTGCCTACCAGTCACGGGTCAAATCCAACAACTGTAGCCTAATCACTGTTACTCGCTCCCTAGTCGGTATCTATGTTGCATCGAGTATGGCCTCAGTATCCTGAATCCAAGCATTGGACAATATTGTATCCTCTATGCCATAGAAGTATGGAGGATAGAGACACCTGAAGCTACTCGCAGAATTATATAGCTGAAGGCCATCCCACGCCTGTGATGTCTGTACTGGCTGAGTGAGGACGTCACTCTGGCACTGTTGCATCACCATGAATATACTGATGACATCTACTAGCGTACGAACAACTCCCTCTAGCTGCTCTAGCTGAACTGGTACGGTTGACTATACTGGCACAATTAACTAATCAGGCTGAACTGGCATCTCTGCCCTCAGATCAAATCTAGACTCTACCCCTGAATACTGAGACTGAGCCTCTAGGATTGGCATAACAAAAGGATGCTAACCTGCCATCGACGTATCACACTCCAATCCTAAAATATACGGGACCAACCACGTGGCAGCGGCCAGCTACGTATTCAATCAGACTCTAGTCCAACTCGAATATGTATAAGCTACCCAAATGAGGTAAAAATCTAAGTCCAATATATCATCCACAATACTATCTACAATACAATGAACTATCAAAGAAAATAACTCTGGAAGAATGACAAGAAGGCATCAACTAACGATACCTGAAATCTTAAAAAAATATTCCTATATATCCTATGTCAGCTCTCAGTAATAACCTGGAAGGAAACCATATCCTCGGAAGGATGTAGCAAAATACATAATATACATGCTGAAATGACATATAGTAAATAGCATGTAAAAGTAATAAACATGTGGTCCAGGTAGTAAAGAAGTGATCAAGTAACACTACTATTAGACAAACTATCTGGTCGGTGTGAAATGCACTTGAGGACATCATTCGAACGCATGAGTTGGGAACTCTGTAAGGAAACTTCAGTAACTATGATTTTTTGCAGTCCATGTAAGAAAAATTGTGGTAACTATAAAATTTTCGTAGCTCTGGTAATGAGACAGTGGTAACTATGAGAGAAAGTAGCTCAAACGCCTAGATATTGTCCTCCCTACCACATGCTACTATTTTTCTTGACCTACGACATGTCTAGTCGATCTTGTAACAAAAGGACAAGTCCAATCAAGACTATGTAAGGTCACCTAGCATGCAATGCAGCACTCATCTGTGTATCTCACCTCTTGTGTTAACATGAATGATCAGGAGCAAGTGTATCCAGGAACATGTATAAGCATGATAGTATACAAGTAATAAACATGAAAAGCGTGTAATAGTATAACCAGGTTGAATGACTGATATAAAGTAAGCATGTAAATACTGTAATCAAATAGGCAAGGTATACTTACCTGGAGTTGTGTAAAATCTATGCTGAGACTGCAGGTAACAAAGTCGTATCCAAGCCTAGGCACAAGCTAACACCACTATGTCCATTGAAAATCTGCTAACCTAACAAAAGAATCACCAAATAGCACATTTATCACAATATCATTTAGGAATACCATTTTTTTGGTCAACACTATGGTTTAGTCATAGATGAATATACAAGTCTAGTTATATTCATGTACTATGAAATGACTATTTATATGAGACTAATTAATTATTTTTATTACTATTATCTTAACTTTCTAACTCATGACTAATGAACCTATGACACAAGAGTACATAGACACATGAACGTATGGCACAACAAAGTTCATATATTTCCAAAGGTTACCTAGGCCTAGTTTCTAGACTTTTGTCGTCCAAAAGATAAGGCTAAGTCCCCAATACATGGAT
>JANAVB010028508.1:0-19634 GCA_029216955.1 Iris pallida
CCTGGCCAAGCCCTAGGTCAGCGCGCCCATCGCCCGCCCGATCGCCAAGTTTCCCCATTATATATATATATATATATATATATATATATATATATATATATATATATATTATATATTATATATATATATAATATAGGTATATATAGGTATATACTAAATATCTAAGTATATTTAGTTACTATATATTAACAAAAAAATTAAATAAACCAAAAAATAAAAAAAAATTAAATAAAAATTAAAAAAATTAAACCAAAAAAAAGTTGCAAATAAACCAAAAAATTAAATAAACCGAATAAACCGAAAACCGAACCGATTTAATTCAGTTTGGTTTAATTCGGTTATGGACAAATTCGGTTCGATTCGGTTTTGCTTATTCGATTTTCGGTCGAATTCAATTTTCGATTACTCGGTCCGGTTGGAACCGAATGCTCACCCCTAATCAAGGCTGCCCTGGGTTCAAATGAAACACCTATCGAGAAAGCGACATTGATCACTTAAGGGCGAAATAATTGACAGAGAAAAGATGCATCAATCTCATTATATACCGATAGTCGAGGAGAGTTAGTTGGAGGCAAAATTGACTTTTGTGGCGTGGTCTTGGGGAAGACAAACTTTTAGTTACAGTTTCCATTCTTAAGTAAGAAATATTTATCATTCTATGCTGAAGGACACCTGCTCCCCTTACTATTTTCATGATATCATTGAAAGTGCACTCAATTATTATTATCTCTTTATTTGTATGTGTCTCGTATGATTCGTGACAATACACTGCCAACTATAGCTCTTCTTTCCCCAGACATTTCAGAATTCAGGTTGAGAGATTTGTTTCTTGAATTTTGGTGTTATGTTGCAAACACAAAACACTATTGGTTTCGCATGCATTTTATTTTCACTCATGCACCTACATGTCCTACTTGCACTAAGGGACTGTTTGGATAGATGTAACTCTTTGAAAGTGTGAAAGTGGCACTTGCAGCAAGTTGAGTTTCCGTAGACTTGCAGCAAGTGTCACTTTCCAAAATGTGTTTGGATGTAGTACTTTTTGTCTGGTGAAAGTGGAAGAAAATTGGGATTGGTGTTTAGATGGTTGTTGAAAGTGGAGAGAAAATGAGTTCGGTTGTTTGGATGGTTGTTGAAAGTAGAGATTTGAGTTGAAAATATGATAATCAATAATTAAATTAATTACCATAATTAAAAAAATGCATTAACTATTATAATTAATTAATTATCATAATTAGCTATTAATCTGTTGTCTTTTCATTAATTAGCTATTAATCTGTTGTTTTTTCATTAATTAGCTATTAATCTGTCACAATTACCTACTAATTATACAATATATTAATTACCTACTAATTATACATTAATTACTATTCTGGACTCTTCTCTCACCAACTCTTCTTATTCCTCTCTCCCAAAAAAATGTGCACTGCTGCAAAAAATTGTTTCCTAAAAAAACCCAAAAAAATCCTCCAACCCTTCCCCTCATCGGAGCACAAGCGCCTCGAGGAAGAAGATTTGTCCCCCTCCGCCCTCCACCGTCCGGATCCGACGAGGACAAGGCTCGTCAAGGTCGCCGCGGGTGGCGCGAGCTCGTCGCGGCGGCTCGTCGACGTCGAGGTCGTCGCCGGTGGCTCCGAGGTCGAGGTCGGTGGCTCGAGCTCGTCGCCGGTGGCTCGTCGAGGTCGCCGCGGGTGGCTCGAGCTCGTCCCGGCGAGCCCCGTGCACTACATCCTCTCCTCCTCCGCCTCCGCGGCGAAGCCCTCGTCCGACTCGCAGGAGCTCCTCCACTCCGGCGGTGGCTCGTTCGAGTTCGGCGGCGCCGGTCTGGACGATCTTGAGGGGCGGGGGTCACTTGCAGCCCACCTCCTTCAGTTTTTTGGTGTAACTGTGTTTAGAAAAAAACACAGAGGAGTTACCCCTCACTTGCAGTGATTGGACACTTACCGCTCACTTGCTGCGTCCAATCAAACACCGAAAGTGCGAAAGTGGATGAGCACTTTCACTGAAAGTGCCACTTTCCTCGCTACTCTCCCCTAACCAAACAGCCCCTAAGGGCCTGTTGGTTGGATGTAGGTGCATGAAAGTGTGAAAGTGGGAGTTTCATGGGATTGTAACTCATTTGAGTTACAATACATTCCACCTTCCAAAAAGTGTTTGGTTGGCAAACTTTTTGTCCCCCCGCAAGTGGGCACTTACAGTGTAGTTTGTTTGGATGACCACTTGAAAGTGGCGTTGATGGACTTTGTGTGTTTGGTTAGGACATTGCAAGTGATATAATCACCCTCATGAGAATGGTAAGGTTACCCAAAATAATTTTTCAACATTTCCAACCGATTTTGGCAGCAGAGAACGGTTTCACAACCGAAAAAAATTATGAAACATGTTCCCAGCAAATTGACATGTTCGCAGCAAGATGACATATTCCCAGCAAATTGACATGTTCCCAGCAAATTGTACGATTATATTTTCCAGCAAATGATACATGTTCCAAACAATATGATACATGTTCGCAGCAAGATGACATGTTCCCAGCTATATGATACATGTTCCCAGAAATGAACACATGTTCCCAACATATGATATGTTCTCAGCAAGTATTCATGTTCCCAGCAAATATGATACATGTTCCTATCAATTATGATACACGTTTCCAGCAAATATGATATGTCCAGCAAGTTCCCAGCAATACGACATGTTCCCTGCAAGTATGATACATGTTCCCAGCAAGTATACATGTTCCCAGCAATGGGAAATGTTCCCAGCAATCTGACATGTTCCCAGCAATACGATACAATGAAACAAAATCTTGTTCACAAGGACATTATGGGCTCAGAGTATGAATTCTGAAAATAATTGAAACATGTTCAGGAGAACATAATGGAACAATGAAACAAAATCTTCTTCACAGGAGAACATACAGGAGAACACAATAGAACAATGAATTCTGAAAATAATTGAAGCAAGAGACACAAAATCTTTTTTCCCCAATTTTCTTCACAGGAGAACACAAGAGAACACAAAATCTTTTTTCCCCAATTTTTTTCCCATTTTTTACATATGAAATTTTGTCGAATAATGGAAAATTTGACAGATCTATAACAAAATGACAGATTTATACAGGAAAAAATAAAATCGATAAGCCATATGAAATATTAGAATTAATTGATTTTTTTCCCAAATTTTTCGGGAGAAAATGACAGATCCATAAGCCAATATACCCGAATCTAGTGATTTCTTTTCCCATTTTTTTCCCGAGTTGATCTGTCCAATTTCCAATCAGCATGCCATATGAAATTTTGTCGAAAAATGAAAAAATTGACAGATCTATAACAAAATGACGGATTTATACAAGAAAAAACTAAATCGACAGATATTGGGGAGGAAAATCACTAGATTCGGGGGAAAATTGACAGATCTATAACAAAATGACGGATTTATACAAGAAAAAACAAAATCGACAGATATTGGGGAGGAAAAGCACTAGATTCGGGGGAAAATGACAGATCCATAGGCAAATATTAAAAGAAATGGAAGATCTAGAAGAAAATTACTAGATCGGGAAAAAAATGAAATGAGCAGAAAATTACTAGATCCGGGAAAAAATACTAGATTAGGGAGGAAAACCACTAGATCTGCAGAGGACAGCGGAAGAGCGGACCCAACTCCTCGACAGCAACCACTTCTCGGGAGATCAAGAGTCTCTCTCCTCCAGTTCCATGGACTTCAAGCAAAAATGGGGCGAAACTCAAATAGGAGTTTTCGGAGGAGACAGGGACTGCTCCACAGTCCAATCAATGGACTTCAAGTCCATTTACTCGGCCGAACCAAACAATGAAACTCCCTTCAGATCCGGTGAAACCCCACAAAAGTCTCCACTTTCAGCTCAGTTGGGCCCAACCAAACAGGCCCTAAGTGATTGTTTGAATAGCAGTAACCCTTCGAAAGTATGAAAGTGGCATATTGATACAATATTTACAGTGTGTATAACTTTCCAAAAATGTGTATGGATATAATCTTTTTGTCCTCCGCAAGTGAGAATAATGACTTTCAGTGTCTGGATATGTAATTATTTATCTCCCCAAAGTGATATAATGAAAAGATTTTTTTCCCCCATAGTTTTTTGTCCCCCATAGTTTTTTGTCCCTCGAAAATTATGTGTTCGGTCCCGACACGGACACCTCCCTCTTCCCGTTCGTTGGGTCTGAATCTTAAAAAATCTAGACAAAGGAGCTCGAAGTCGTGTTGAGATCCAGACACCGTATGTGACCGTTCCGTCACTGGTGAGTTCTCGATCAAGAACTAAAAAAAGTATAAATAATATATATAAAAAAACACGGCCAGGGTGGCCGCCGGTGGAGGGGTTGATGGAGCAACCCCTAAATTTTCTCCCAAAATGAAGTAAAAAAAAACTAACGATTGAATCCCCATTTCCAGATCTGGAAGCCATCGCTTCCTCCCCAAAGCTTCTCCTCCTCCTCCTCAGGGTGACGTAGGCATCTCGAGCAACCGTTGTGGTAGATCGGACCCTCGACCGTCGGGCGTCCACCATTGTGCCTCTGGAAGCCGCCACGTTGCAGGCCCCCTGGCTCGACCAACGACTGGGCCTCCTCGACTCCGCCGCAGTCATGTACAATCGACGACCAGCGACTGGGCCTCCTCGACTCCGCCATCATCTCCAGCCGGATCACCGTTGTTGCCCTTCCTTTTCTACCCACCACTTCCACAGCACCTCTTCCCCATTTTTTGGCTGTAAGTGAAAGCCGGAAAGATGTGGGGGGGGGACATTAACTCTTTTGTGTTAGAGAAAGACAGTTGCAGCATAGTTTCCTTCTCCATCCAAACACCAAAACTGAATCCAGTTTCAACGTAAGTGACGATTTCATCCCACTTTCCTCTGAAGTATGTTTGGATATTGTGAAGATTACAAGTGAAAAAGTGTGAATGTCTCACTTTCTAAAATATGTTTGGATACGTTGGTGTTTGAAAGTCACTACCAAAATACACCCATTTAGCGACGGATGTTTAGCGACGGAACTTTTTCGTCGGTATTAGCGACGGTTTAGTGGCCGCTCAGCGACTGAATTTCGACTACAAGCCTTTGCCATTTTTATTTTAATTTTAGGAGGAGGAAAAGTCGCTCAGCCGTCGCTTGACTGACGGTAACATAGCGACGGATCTTCCGTAGTCTCAACACAGTCGTATATTTGGCGGGAATATGTAGGAAATTGGCGGGACATATTTTCGACGACGTAGCGACGGATAGTCAGTCGGCACTTATCCAAAAGGGCGACAACCGGGCGACGGATATCTACCAGTCGCTAGTCCGTCGCTATATTTACGTTCCAAACTTTAAATGAAACGGCGGGGGGAACTTTTCGCATTCCCCCCAAATTCACTCTCTCTCCTCTCCCTCTCTCTCTCTCTCTCTCCTCTCTCTCTCTTCACCGGTGTCGGCTTCGGTGATCGGCGTCGTGTCGTCGTCGTCGTCCTCTCCTCTCTCTCAACCGAAGGTAACCCCTCTCTCTCTCTCTCTCTCGCCTCTCTCTCTCTCTCTCTTTCTCTCGATCTCTCTCCTCGCTCTTTCTCTCTCTCTCGCGTGTCGTGGGCTGGCGGCGCGCTTGGGGCTGGGCCGTCCGGGGCTTGGCGGCTGGCTTGGTCGGGACTGGCGGCGTGCTTGGGCTGGGGGCTCGGGATCTGGACGGTGGGCTTGGGGCGGGGCGTCGGGTCTGGGAGGCGGGCTTTTTGTTGTGGGGCGTTGGGGCTGGGCAGCTTGCTTGGGTCGGGGTCTGGGCGGTGAGCTTGGGGCGACGGCGTCGGGGCTGGGCGGCTGGTTTGGGGCGGGGGCTCGTGGGCTGGCGGCTGGCTTGGGTCGGGGGCTGGACGGTGGGCTTGGGGCGGCGGCGTCGGGGCTGGGCGGCTGGCTTGGGTCGGGGCTGGGCATGGGCTTGGGGCGGCGGCGTCGGGGGCTGGGCGGCTGGCTTGGGTCGGGGCTGGGCGTGGGCTTGTGGTTGCGGCGTCGGGGGCTGGGCGGCTGGCTTGGGGCGGGGGCGTCGGGGGCTGGGCGGCTGGCTTGGGTCGGGGCTGGGCGGTAGGCTTGGGGCGACGGCGTCGGGGGCTGGCGGCTGGCTTGGGCGGCGGGCTTTGGTCGGGGCGACGGGTGGCTTTGCTTTTCGAATTCATCTGAGTTTATATATTGGCTAAATAATGTGTTATCCATATTAGGTGTTTTATTAGTTTGGTGGTGTTTGGATTAGTAAATGTGAATATATGGGGTTTGGATTCATGTGTATATGTTCACTGTCTCAAGGACAGTGCGAGTTCTATCAGTTGTGTGCTTCTGTATAGATGTATATCTATACATCTAGCTGTGATATACATATGTGTATGTGACAATCTCAGTTAGCGACGGACTAGTTACCGGTTAGCGACGGATATTTCCAGCTCCATTAATTGCATTAATCTACGGTACGACATGGTGACGGATATTCCCTGCAGCCATTCGACTGGCGAGGCAGAACTATGTTGCCGTAGATAAGTTGCCTGTCCTACGACCCTCATCCCTCGGCAATGATGATACTGTAGAAGCATAGAATTTTACAACCAGAAGCCCATGCGCCGACACTACATACATGCGCTAGAACTCAGACGAAGAACTTCACAGTAAAGTCAAATAAGTATAGACATTTGAAGAAGGACTTTTTATTTATATATAAAAGTCTATTACATGTCTAGAAAAGGTTGTACAAAGGAAAATTTCTACAAAAGAAAGATCCTAGATCTACAGCCAGCGGCCACCATGCGCCTCCAGATAGGCGCAGCGGCCACCATGCGCCTCCAGATAGGCGCAGCAGCCACCATGCGCCTTCCGATAGGCGCAGCAGTCACCATGCGCTGTCAGTTAGGCGCAGCAAATACCATGCGCCTCCATCCAGGCGCATCCCATCATCTCTTCAGCAGCTCAGTTATGTGCATCCCTTCAGCCAAATTCTTCCAGCCAGGCTCACCTGGCCGAGCAGAGCCCAGTTATGTGCCGCTCTTCCAACCAGGCTCGCCCGATAAATGCTTCGATACACAAAGCATTTAACCCTCTGGCTGGAACCAAGGAAGAGAAGAGCACCGCAAATGCTGTGGCCAGGGGAGGCTTCGAAAGAGCCTCCAAAGCCGAAGGAAGACCGTGATCGAAACCGCGGCTAAAGGAGCAGCTTTCGAACACGATCAAAGTGGGGAAACCCCACTTTGCAGGAAGAGAGAGCCTTGCACCGCCATTCCGATCTACGGCTCTTCCGGAATAACGGAGACGAGGCTCGAGCATCCCTATCTTTGGATGCAACAGGCACCTTCCGCCTGCCTCAGAAGCCCTCGACTCCGTCTTTTGGATGTAACAGTCACCTTCAAGTGCATCAAAGACAACACAGCGTCTCATCTTCACCCTCGGGAGCACTTCGTCAACAGAATGCACCCGCATGTTCAAGTTCATATTGGAAGTACGTGAGGGAATGAGAAGCAAACCTTCTCTCCATGCCACTATTTATAGGCCAGGCAGATCAAACCCACGCGCCAAGTGGATGGCCCTCCGAATTCCGTGCAATAAATTTACATTAAATGGATGAACCGGACGCCTCGAATTCAGCCAAACGGCTATTTATAGCACTCGAAGAGCGAGACAGCCGTATCATTAAAAGACATGTCCGATGCGCCAGCCAACAGCGCATCACACGGACGCGCCCTTCGCATCAGGCGCACACACAGACGCGCCCTACAGTACTCGGTGCATTATAGAGGGTGCCCCCCACATCTCCATACCGAGTGGAACGCCAACCGACGCGCCCACTCAGCTATCCATCGAACGTCACCAACATTAAATGCTGAACTGACAGAGTTGGCAGCACGCCTCCCAAAGTCTGAACAGTTGACAGCTTTATTCAGAAAACGAAGCGTCGCAACGTCAGCATCATCATGACTCTATTCCGACGGCTACTGCCACGTGGCCACCCGCATGCGCCTCTATGGCCATGCGTCCACACCCGCATGCGCCTCTACGGCCATGCGTCCACACCCGCATGCACCTCTACGGCCATGCGTCCAAACCAGCATGCGCCTCAAAAGCCATGTGCCTCAACCCTTCACTGATCCCTAAAGACAGAAGAAGAGTCTCCGGTTGAAGTTTTGCATGCGCCTCAAAAGCCATGCGCCCCAGACTGATCTCTGATCCCGAAAGACAGAAGGAAGGTCACCTGCATGCGCCTCAAAAGCCATGCGCTCCAAATGGTTTGTAACTCCTAAAGGTTATGAGCCGCAACCTCCTCCTGCGCCCAATCCAAAGCGCAGCTCACCAGATCACTTCTCTCCACCAAATCCGAGATCTTCGAACCATGAGTCGACGACACGTGTCTTTGACTCAACTCATCCAAGATTTCAGCAACGGAAAGATCTTCTCTCTGCTACGTGCCGGCTCATAACAGCAGTATGAAGAGTTCTCCCCTTCGATCAGGGCGCAGCATCCATGCGCCTCCATCAGCAACCTCCACGTGGTGTCCCCACACCGGCGCATCCTACATGCGCGCATGAGCAGCCAGCCTGCAAAACTATAAATAGAAGGATCATCCCCTTCACACACAACAGAGACTCAGAACACAAGACTCACAGAGAATCCACAACAGAGAATCACCGGAGAGGCTTTCTAGACACTCAACGTCTTCCTCCTCTCAGCAAGCTCCAGCACCCAGAGCAATCAACACCTTCAGAGAACCGATAACCGCCGTCAGCCGGTCAACGGAGTCAACGCATTACCACTCGCTCCATTGGCACTAAGGACCCAGCTTAAACAAAAGTGTACTCCTAGGACTACATCTAAGTCCTATATTGTATCACTGTTCTGTTTGTATTAAGATTTCAATCAAATAATTTTAATGGCAAACAAGTTGGCGACTCTGCTGGGGACCACTTTCTCCTCTACCGAGAAGTCGTGTCACAGGCTGACGACGTGAAGGTGGGCTCCTCCCACAAGACGCTGGTAGTGCGCCTCAATCAACAGGTACGAGGAGTTCATTTCTGAAGGAAGTGCGAGTCCTTCGAAGCGGCTGTCGAAGCCGAAGAAGACCCGCGCAGTCTGGTGCGCAAAGTCGACGCCTCGGGCACCACCGTCGAAGGGGATGCGCCCGTCCAGCCTTCCCTTCCTGCTGACGTCCTCAGCAGTCAAGGTGCGCCCGCTGATGCAGCGCATCTCTCGGGGAAGCGTGCGGCTGACCACGTTCCCCAGCCATCTTCTCTCAGGCGAGGAAGATACGTCGACGGAGCAGGGGTGCAGCCAATGCCCCGCGCATCACTTCTGATGCGCCACAAAGAGCCTCTGTCTTTGACAGACTCACTCGCTGTAATGGCGAGGAGAATTTGGATGCTGAGTACTATGCGCCCCAGCGGGCTGGTACGAAGAAATCCAAGGTGGCACGGGCCATGCGCCACAAACGTGCTATGCCAGCAGCCGGCCAGAGGCACGCGCTTACAATCACGCGCGCTGCCGATGGCAAGCTGTACAAGTGACTCAAGTGCTTCTGCACCGACAATGAGTCGACCTTCAAAGTCCTCATCTCGCTTGGGCGCATTCACTGCGTGCACAACCAAGCCGAGAGAGGCAAACTCTGTGGTCTTGAACTCCCGCGCCTCCTCTGGTTGTGCGTTCGAGGTCCGTTCAAGTCACTTCAAATGCTGTGGTTCCCCACTACTGATCGTGATGCCTGCTTGGTATTAGATCAGGGGGCGCAGCACTCACCCGACCACCCCGGCGCTTGGCCCTGCCATGTGCCTGAGAGGGGTGTGAGGGTAGCACTCTCCTCCAACGACTTGCGCAACGTGATCACTCACAAGCGCCGGTCAGGAGAGTTGACCAACAAGCACGATGCGCCTCTCACGGGGGACACTTGTACAGTGGTCACCATCAACTGCTGTTGCAAGACGGCGGTACCGCCAAAGCAGTCGATCTTCCAACGGCTACAATCATCGACACCCCTTCGACATCGCCTTGGGACGAAGGTGTCAGCAGAAGAGGAACTAAAGATTGCGTCATGCAACGGATCTCCAATTCCTCATCTGTCCGGAAGACGACTGCCAATTCCTCGTCTTCATCCAAAAGCCAGCCGAGGAAAACCAAGGCAGCTGTCACGACCTCTGGAGTGTTCGAAGGCACTCGGTCGAAGAAGAAGTCCTTGGAGGAAGCTAGGGGTAGCCAGACCCTTGTCGAGCCTCCTTCCGAAGACGAAGATGTCCAAAGCACAGCTGCGGCGGATCTTCATCAAGGCGAAGATGGCCTCCCTGAAGCCCCTCAAAAGGACGATGTCCTCCAGGACACCGTCGGGGTAGTGCTGAAAACGAAGAGGCCCTTCAAGACAGAGCTGAAGGCAGTCAGGCCCTTGCAGATGCGCCTGTCGAAGACGAACTCCAGAATGTGGCTGGGGGTGGCCAAACACCAGGAGAAGTGACTCCCCCATGAGAGCGAGGCTGAGAGCGAAGCCTCAACTAATCCATCCACTTCCGGCCGTGTCATGACAGTATACATGACCGGGGTGATCTTGAGACTGATGCGCCGCCACAGGACATTGTCCAGCGCATAGACTCGCTAGAGGGACTCAAAACCCTCTCTGCCTCAATGCAAGCACTGACTCAAGCAGTGTTTGAGATGCGGTCGGCCTTGATCAGGACACCTTCAAATGGTCCTGACCCAGGAGCCAATGGAGAGTCGAGTGTGCCCCTCCAGCGGACACCCTCAGACACAGAAGCACCCCGGACATCGGAGCCCTCAAACGCTCCACTCCAGGTAGTACCTCCTTCCCCGACCCTAGCTCCACGGAGGACGTGGTCGAAATGATCAAAGATCTGCGGGCGCTTCGAGTCCAAGAACAGGCAGGAGGAGCGCCAGAATGGGCATTCCCCAGTCTTATCCCCTTGAGTGGAACAAGGTGGTTTATCCCCCAAAGTATAAACCACAACACTCACGCCGTATGACGGGAAGGACTCTCCACGACGGTACCTGACGTACTTCAGTCGCAGACAGGGCATCTTCCAAAGGAGGACGCGCTCCTCACCAGCATCTTTGTTGGGGCCCTGAAAGGGGTGGTATGACTGGTACTGCAGCCTCCCCGATAATTCCATATCGTCCTTCGACGACCTGACACGCCTCTTCCTCGACCGCTTCTACGACGGTGGGAAGGACATGACGATGGCGTCTCTCATTGAGATACGCCAGAAGGACAAGGAAACGGTTCGGGCATTCATCGAACGCTTCCGTCAGGCCTGCTTCAGGCTACCTCCAGGCATGCCAAAACATGCGCTTCTCTCCGCTTGCAGTATGAACATGCTGCCTGCAGTAAAGCTCTGGCTTAACTCTACTTCCCCTCCCGACTGGAGCTCCCTAATCATTGAAGCTGAAGCTGCAGAGAAGAAGGCGGCCAATGCACGTCTTCTGGGTGTTAGCTTCCCCGCCTTTGACGATAAGGGGAAAAAGTCCGCAACCAACAACTCCGGACGAGAAACAAAGGGGAAACAGGCATTGACTGTTAATGCCTCGAAGGGCGCATCTGCGCCTACTCAAAAGCCTCTACTGGCACCGAGACCCAAGGAGTGTATTCATTCAATGATGACGACACCCTACAACTCTTTGAGATACTGAAGCAGGGTGACAAGATCAAGCTTCCGGACCCGAAGCGGCCCGATAAGTCGGGAAAGTGGACAACCCGAGGTACTGTCACTACCATCGGTTTGTCGGACACCCGACTAAGGACTGCTACGTCCTCAAAAATTACATCCAGCGCATGATCAATGCGGATGTAATCTCCGTCGACTACGAAGAGAAGACGTGTCAGCTAATGTGGTGTCACTTCAGTTCGGCACCTTGCCGTCGACTACCACACAAGATGGCGTCGTCCCCATCCCTAAGGCGACAATGGAGGTGGTGAATTTGCCACCCACCCGTGACAATGTGAGTGGACTTGTCCCACTCACCACATCTCGAGGAGAGGTCCTCTGGGTTCACCCCGACCTCGTCTCCGAGGTAACTCACCGGAGGTACGCCCTACCTCCAAGCAAAAGGCAGAAAGATCAAGTCTTGCCGTACGGTCTCTTCTTCACGGAAGAGGCGCTTCCTGTGCAGACGCGTGCACAACAGACCTCCCACCGAACGAAGTCGAGCAGATCGACCTCGGGATGGGTCTTCTTCTAAACCCATCTTTATCAGCAAAAGCTTGGAAGGAGAAGACCGAGAATCTTTAGTCCAACTGGCTAAGGAGTATATGACGTCTTCGCCTGGAGCTACGAAGACATGCCGGGTCTCGATCCACAGATCGCGATGCATAGGTTGAACATCTTACCAGATGCCAAACCTATCAAACAACAACAGCGACGCTTCCGCCCGGACATCATGAATGCCATCGATCAGGAGGTGGACAAGCTCTTGACCAGTGGCTTCATCCGTGAGGAACAACACCGGACTGGGTAGCCAACGTCGTCCCTGTCACCAAGAAGAACGGGAAGATACGAGTCTGTATCGACTTCAGGGATCTCAACTCTGCTTGCCCGAAGGATGAATTCCCGCTCCCAATCACCGATGTAATGATCGACAACACATGTGGCTTTGAACGCATGTCCTTCATGGACGGGTATTCAGGCTACAATCAAATCAAGATGTTCCCCGATGACGCAAAACACACGTCATTCAGGACTCCGAAAGGTGTTTTCTGCTACACAGTAATGCCCTTCGGCTTGAAGAACGCCGGTGCAACGTACCAGCGAGCTATGAGCACCATCTTCCGTCAACATCTTCGCAAGACAGTTGAGTGCTATGTTGACGACATCGCAGTCAAGAGCCGCCTCAAAAGAGATCACCTACAGGACCTAAAGACGGTCTTCGATCTCATGCGGGCACATCAACTCAAAATGAACCCCGCTAAATCCTTCCTGGGGGTTTCTAGCGGCAAATTCTTGGGCTTTGTCATCACGGCAAAAGGCATTCATGTCGATCCCGAGAAGACTAAAGCCATCCTCAACATGGACCCTCCGAAGAACCTTCGAGAACTTCGGGGCTTACAGGGACGTTTGGCATACATCCGGAGGTTCATAGCAAACCTCTCCGGTAAATGTCAACCCTTTACTCAGCTCATGAAGAAGGGAGTCTCTTATGTCTGGACAGAGGAGTGCCAAAAGGCTTTCGACGACATCAAGGCTTACTTGACAAGCCCGCCAGTCCTAGTGGCACCTGTCGCCGGCAAACCATTCCTCCTCTACGTCCGTGCCATGGATCATTCCCTCGGCGCTTTACTGGCTCAAAACAGCGATGCAGGCTACGAGCAAGCAATCTACTACCTCAGTCGAACACTCATCGGGGCCGAACACCGGTACAACCCCGTTGAAAAGGAGTGCTTGGCTTTGGTGTTTGCCATTCAGAAGACTCGTCATTACGTCTCGGGCCAGACAATTCACGTCATCTCCCGAGTCAATCCGCTCAGAGTTCTCATGACGAAGCCAGGGTCATTAAACTCCCGGCTGGCTACATGGGCGATCCTACTAACGCCATACAACATGGTGTTTGTCCCGCAGAAGGCGGTCAAGGGTCAGGCTCTGGCTGACTTTTTAGCTGCACACCCCATCCCAGAATCTTCAAAACTCTATGAAGACATCCCGGATGAAGTCCAAGAATCAAACGTCACTGAAGGAAGCCCCGTTTGGCGGATGTTCTTCGATGGCGCTTCAAGAACGGGCCCCAACGGCCAAATCATCGCAGGAGTGGGGGTAGTCTTAGTCTCCCCCGATCAGCTGGTCATCCAGCGCGCATACTCCCTTTCGAAGCCGTGCTCCAACAATGTTGCTGAGTACAATGCACTCGTCATGGGACTCCAGCTAGCACAACAGCTGGGGGTGGATCATCTGGAAGCCTACGGCGACTCGAAACTCGTCGTAAACCAGATTCGGGGGCAATACGAGGTTCGCCATGAAGATTTGATCCCTTACCATGAAGTTGCATTGAACATCATTTCAACCTTCACTGGGTTCTTCATCGAACATGTACCCCGCCTACAAAACTTGGAGGCTGACGCTCTGGCTGGCCTCGCAGCCTCATTGGCCGCGCCCCTTGGGACTCAACACTATGTCACGGTAACTGGCCGAGACTTGATTTGTCCCAGAAACAACCTATGTTTGCAAATGGCTCACGCCATGCCGACAAACACTGGGGTTAATGTCCGAGACTGGAGGTTCCCGTTCATCGACTTCGCTGTCTACGGAATCCTTCCAGAGGACCCGAAGGAAGCCGTCTCAGTCAGGAGACGCTCTCTTCGATTCTACTACGATACAGCCACTAAAACGCTGTACCGACGCTCCTTCGACGGGCTTCTCCTTCGATGCCTGTCTAACGAAGAAGCAGGCCGAAGCTCTTCGAGAAGCTCATGACGGAACTTGCGGAGCTCACCAACCAGGGCCTAAGTTGCAAGATCGACTGCGACGTATGGGCTACTACTGGCCAACCATGGTTGCCGACGCAGTGGAATATGCTAAGAAGTGCCATGCATGCCAACTTCATGCAGACTTCATACATACACCATCTGAACCTCTACATCCTACAGTCGCCTCCTGGCCATTCGAAGCCTGGGGCATGGACATTGTAGGGCCAATCACCCCTCCTTCATCGAGAGGACACCGCTTCATCCTGGCCATCACCGATTACTTCTCCAAATGGGCGGAAGCAGTCCCACTAGCAGAAGTAAAAAGCTCCAGGGTGGTCAGCTTTATCAAACACCATGTCATTTACCGTTTCGGGGTACCCCGGCGGAATCATCCATGACAATGGTCCTCAGTTTATCAGCCACATTTTCAGCAGGTTCTGTGACAAGAATCGCATTCAAAACGTGGCCTCAACCGCCTACAATCCGGCAGCAAACGGATTGGCCGAGGCGTTCAACAAAACTATCGTCAGGCTACTCAAAAAGGTCGTGTCATCCAACAAACGCGACTGGGACGAAAAGCTTGGCGAATGCCTTTGGGCCTACCGCACAACGGTACGGACCCCAACAGGCAACACTCCATTCTCCCTGGTCTACGGGAGCGAAGCAGTACTGCCTCTCGAGATACAGATACCTTCGCTCCGCGTGGCAATCACAAACGATCTCACAGAAGAAGACAATCAACGTCGTCGTCTGCGGGAACTGGAGGCACTTGACGAAAAGCGTCTCCTAGCTCAACAACGCATCGAACTTTACCAAGCCCGTATATCACAGGCTTTCAACAAGAAGGTCAAGCAAAGAACTTTCCAAGTTGGCGACCTGGTTTTAGCAGTCAGAAGGCCAATGGTGTTAACTCACAAGACACCAGGGAAGTTCGAGCCCAAATGGGAAGGACCCTTCATCATTGAGACGGTATACTCAAACGGTGCTTACCGGCTCGCCAAACCCAATGGGGACTTGTTCATGATGCCCATCAACGGCAAGTTCCTAAAGAAGTACTACTCTTGACATCCTCCAAGACATGTATTTCCCCAAACAACCTCTTTTCACAAAATCAATCGCTTCCGGAACCCAGCTGTTCCGTGGCATCCTTCCGTAGAAAGATAACCACGTCCACATTACCTCTGAGTTGTCTCTCTACATCCTACAAAGCGGAACCTTACACTTTCGTGAGCTTACGCTATCCTTCATGTTTACCACGTCCACATTACCTCTGAGTAAACATCCCGTACAAACAACTCCTGTGTTGTCGTACATTGATCGCAGAACTTCCACGTCCACATTACCTCTGAGTTGTTCAGCGTATCCCCCAGGATCATTCCTACCACGTCCATAAACACCTCTGAGTAGGAAGATTCTATCATTTGAACCTAATGATTGCCATGTCCACATTACCTCTGAGCAAACATGTTGGTTCCTTTATACTTATTATCTGTACCTAAAAACCAAGGTGCGCAAAAGATAATAGGTCCACATAAATCATCAAGTTCATGAGATCAAAAATGAACACATCACAAGAGATAGTGTATTTCTTTATTTTTTCAAAAAGGAGTACAGAAATACGCTATTTCCCCAGCAAGAGTTGCAAAAAACACATAAAAAGAAGAGAAGCTACAATCCCCGATCCTCCCCAGGGTGGGATGAGAGTTCTCTGACTCGACGTCTCAGGTCGGCAGTGCGAGTTTCCACAGTCGCCTGGACTCGCAGCTCGGCTTCTTGACGCATTAACCCGACAGCCTCAGCGGAAGTTTTACTCTCATACTTCTCATCAAGCTGTCGTCGCTGCTGAGCCAAAGCAAGGGTCCGCTGAGTAAGAGTCGCTTCCTCCTGCTTGAATGCCACGTGTTCAGCCAGGACACGCTCAGCCTTCTAGTTGAAGTTGGGCCCGCTGGTCTTCAAGACGGCGCATCTGAGCATCAACCTCTGCGATGTTAGCATCCACCGCAGCCCGCTTCTCCGTCGTCTTCTTCATAGATTGAGACAAGCTGCTCCGCCGCAGCCTCAGTCCCAGCCACTTCACGCTCCCAACTGCTCACATCGGCTCGATGGGAAGCCTCGATCTCAGCCATCGACTTTCCTATCTCTGCATCTATCAAGACCGAGAGGTCATTTCGTTGGATGCGCTGCAGTTCCGCGAGCCGCTCGTCCAGCTCCATCACCGAAACCTCCAGAATTTCGGCCATATGGTCATGGCCCTGGTGAATGCGGATCAGCTCGATACAAGGCATTGCCAAAGCTTTTGCCGCCGCAAAGCTCCCCTTGGCATCCATCACTGCAGATACACCTTTCTCCAGCATTTTGTACACTCCCTCGACGAGGAACTTCACATACCCGTCGGCTTCCGCCAGCACCTGCGGCGTCATAGCAGGAGTTGAGGGAGCTACTACAGTTTGCGGACCGGAGGAAGATCCGCCAACCTCGATCTGAGAGGTTTGAACCTCGGCAGCAATAGGCTCTTCATCAACAGGGCCCAGACTGCTAGCCCGAGGAGTCGAAGGAACAGAAGGAGCCGGCACATGCGTCGTGATAGTACCCCAAGTGGAAGGAGCAACAGAGGGTTCCACACCCTTACCCTTCTCAAGCCCGGAGAAATCACCGACGTCAACGGCCACCTCTTCTACCCCCGACATTCTATCAGCATCAGCTACCTCCCCCGGCAAAACGGGGAGATCAACATTTATCTCCTGGCCAGCCCCAGGAGACAAGACCGGCAGAAGGGTCTCACTCTTCTCAAATCCCTCTACAGGGACAAAATCTGTCGCTACCGCCTGATCGGTAGCCATCTCTATGTCCATGGTTGAAGCCAAGGAAGGATTCGGCAATGATTCAGCCGACCTCCCTTCATCATGACCAGGAGGGGAATCAACCCTCTCCTCTATCCTCACCGCTTCTGCTGCCCCCACAACGGACCCTTGCAACGCTGGAGGGACGTCACCAGAAGGCGACGAACTCCAATCCACTTCATCATCAGGATGCCTCGAGTCTGTAGGACCCTCAGCGTCCAAGGCCTCCACGGCAGATGGTACTATCCCAGAAGTTGTTGCGACTTCAAAGTCAGGAGATACTAAAACCTCCGCGGGAACATCTTCGGGACCCTCCTCCACAGGAGACATCATCGTTGGTGGAATGCGCTCCTCAGAAGAGCCTGCCACCTCCTTCGGCTTACTGGTGCCCGATTTCGAAGCACGAGACTTCTTCTTCAATCCCTACAAGAAGAAGAGCATAAGTCGCCACAATGACATAAAAAACTGGAATTATGAAGCACTCCTTACCTCAGCGGGAGCTAAGCCCGTTGGCGTTACAAGTGGCGTTTCCGTAATCTTCGGGGTCGACGTCCTTCTCGACCTTTTCAGTACGGAAGAACCAGCTTCTGGGTCAGCCCGCCTTTTCCCGACAGACGGGTCTCTCACTGGTGCCATAGCAGCAGCCCGATACCCCGCCAATTCTGGCGGACGATATGACCGAGCCGCCACCAACATATTCGTTGTTGCCTCCAACTGGGTTCCAATGATGAAACTAGTCTCCCTGTCATAACCAGGAGACGTAGTATTCATAGTACAATACAGCTTGGCGGCCGGATATAAGATCGGCGGCCGAGGATTGCGAACTGGTGTGGTAAACTTAACGCTAGTGCATCCAGCGTTATAATACTGCCAGCCCCGGGCTCCATCCAGCAAACTCCCGATGAAGCCTAGACTGCTACTGGGATTCCGCAGCATTAGCTGAGTGTAGCCAAATTGACGAGCAAATCGGCTTGGCAAGTACGGTTCCAGATAACACCTGTTCTGATTTCGGTAGACCAGATGCGAAGGCCGGATACTCTGCAACCAACGAAAACTCCATTTCGGCAAAGTAACCGCATCCTCGCCAGAATCAACCAAATCCTGGTCGGCCTCGAAATTCTTGAAGATCGGGCCAACCTTCACGATTTCCCACCCCTGAAGGAAGGACAAAACCCTCCTACAAACGGGGACGCCAGTGTAAGACCACTTCCTCTTGTAGAAGCGGCGAATGAAGGCATCTCCTTCAACATGGTCCTCCTCAGGACCAGGACTCATCACATTCGGATGATGTAAGATCAGCCACCCCATAAGATAATGGAAAGGCAGCTCGGCCCGGGGAAAGTTGTCATTATTACCTTTCTCGTGGATCACATCATCAGCAAAAGACCTCAAACCGCGCAGCAGGTTGCACACCATCGCGGGGAGGAGAGCCAGAGGTCGTCCAAAGGCCAACTTCACTGCAGGCAAAATGAGATTCCGATGTACCCTCTCAACAGCACCGGATCCCCCTGCAAATATGCAATCCCGGAGCCATATCATCAAGTAGGCCGTCAACACTGCCTTAGATGACATCCGGTGCCCGCAGTGCCAGAAACAGCTGTACGTGTTCTTGCCGCTCTCATTTGAATGTGGGGTCCTCTCGTCCAGCCGGGTTATTTCAGAACTCACTTCCGCGGGTGTCAAGCCCTGCGGAGTCGCAAACCGGATCCTCGAAGGATCCGCCAAATCCTGTCTGAAAACATAGTCCCTCCAAGCAGTCACGTGAGGTTGGGTCTTACCCTTGTCCCTCCGGTGCATCAGATAATGATGGCTCGTCACCTCCTTGAAAACGGCCATCATCTCCGGGTCCTTATCTTCCAAGACCTGGATCTCTTCATTCGATGGGAAATATTCCTCGTACGGTTCCGAGCCCCAAGGAAGCTTGGACACTTCGTACATCTCATGAAGGGCCAATCCCAACTCCCCCACTGGAGTAAAGAAGCTGCCAGTCTGGGCGTTGAAAAGCTCCAACAGCGCAAGGAACATCGGCTTATTGAGGTCCACGCCTGCCTGCGTGGCCCGAATGGCGGCAGTCAGCCCTATCTCTTTAAGCTCAACTTTGAACCTGGAAAGCACCCAGGAGGTCAACTCGTCCCACTTTGGGATGTAGTGACACCAACCTTCGACTCTAAAACCAGCTGTCGGATACGTGACCTTCGACGTCAGCATCCGATTTGCAAAAGTCGGGGCACTGAAGGGAAACGTGTCATTTGGGACTTCACTATAGATGCTCCCGGGACGCAAAGCTCGGTAACTGAACGAAGAACCAGTCGTGAAGCGGTCAAGGTGTCTCGCTGGTTCGAGGTGGTGTCAATGAAAGGGAGCCCCC
>JANAVB010028509.1:0-62073 GCA_029216955.1 Iris pallida
GATTATTCTTCCTACCATAACTGGAATGACATATTCCAGAGTTTATTCCCTAAGAACATAAAAGGAAACTTCACAGGCCATCCAGAAGGTTTTTGGGCCTCCTAGAAGGATCTTGGGCCTTCTAGAGAAATCCACCATCTTCAGAGAGTTCGCCATCTTCCGGAATGTTCTACAAGCTTCATGCATAACCTTGGTCCATGGAAAGGTTATGCAACTTGGCCTCGGTGGGACGCAATAATTGGGACGTTATATTCTCTCCCACCTAAGGCGTTGATACCCTCGTCAACCATGCTCGCTGAGAAACGTCTGGATCTCGGCTTCGAACTGATGCAGGTATCAGCACGTTTCCAGCTAGACTCGCCATAAGGCATGCCTTCCATTGGATGAGGTACTCCACAAACGGGGACACACCTTGCGAATGAATGGTCCCCTTGTCCAGCATGGTTTCCACCTCCTTGTCGAAGGATGTCGTCATGGTCGCCGTGGGTCGCTTCGAAACTTCTTGCTGGGATCTTCCAAGTCTTCATGGTATGGCTTCCGGCAACTGGCATAGAAGACTAGGGAATCTTCAGCTTGGCGGGGATTCCGAGCTTGTAGGCCACCTTGCCTACTTTCTTGAGTACGGGGAAGGGGCCTTTGTACTTTCGAATAAGTTCTTTGTGCACTTTTCAGAACACCTTGAATGTTTGTGCGTGTAGCTTCACATCACAATGTCCTCCTCCTTGTACTCAACTGGCCTTCGCTTCGCGTCGGCCCACCTCTTCATCTTCCTCGTGGCCAACCTGTTCACTTCAGATTTCAAGGCAAAGGCGGACATTGCCAAAGCATTTCTGGAGAAGGCTCTTGTCACGAACTTAGTATTTTAGGCTATACCTCGACTCGTGCGGTGCACTATCTTCCTCCTCGAAGAGTCATGCAAGCCTTTCTCCAATGCTTAGCTAGATCGCTAAGGCGATATTGAGAATATTGTGGAACAAAGAGAGAGAGAGTGGAAGATTAAAACTTTAATATACTAGAAAAGACTACAATTTTGGATGGTGAGGAACAAATGAGACCTCTCCCCTTATTTATAATGCTCATAGAGCTTTATAAGAAAACTTATGGAAAGAATATTCTAGGAATTATTCTTCCTACCATGACTGGAAGGCATATTCCAGTATTATTCTCTAAGAACATAAAAGAAAATTCTCGGGCCATCCAGAAGGATCTTGGGCCACTTAGAATGATCTTGGGCCTTCCGGAGAGATCTACTATCTTCTAGAGACTTTCGCAATCTTCTAGAATGTTTTGGAAGCTTCCCGCATAACTCCTGTCCGTAGAAAGTTATGCAAATCCGTCTCGGTGGGGCGCAAACTTTTGTGCGTGACATTCTTCCCTACCTGTTTCTTTGATGCCCTCGTCGACGGGTGCAGCAAGTCTCGTACGGCACTTCCCTTTGCCCATCTTCTCCCAAGATCGGAAGTATTGGTTCGCCGCACCAACTATGGCCTCGGATCGTGCCCTCCTCGGCACATGATGAATCTCGTACGGGCTGTCAGTCGTCGATCCCCTCGTCTCGTGGTTGTACATGGTTCTACACCTCCGCACATGCGAGCCTCTTGCAAGCATGTCGACCCAAATGTCCCTCACAAGCCTGAGTAACTCCTTGCGCGAGTTACTCCGCCTCGTCGCTTCTGCTCCGTGCAGCTTGCGACATGCTTCTCTGTCCTCGAGCCCATCCTGGTAGCACGGTCCACTTTCCTCCGTGGAAGTAGCTTCTCGGGACGTCCTTTTGCAACACCCTTGGTCTCGCATGAAAGGCCTTCCTCCTCGTAGCCTTCATTCTTCTCGAGCACCGCTAGGTATGCCGTCTCTCTTTGCCACCTCTCTTGAGCTGAATAGCGGAGATAGCTTTCCCCCTTCGAAGGCTTGCCGCGTGCACCTTTCACCATGCACGATAAGCCTTCTTCCGTGAAGCCGACAACTCCCAAATGTGGCATAGGAATCTCCTTATTCGCGATAAGAAAATCTATGACTATACATCTTGAAGTCATCCAGCGATGTAACAGTAAAATTGGCAACACCCGACCAATTTCCCACCGCTATGCGGACTCCCTTGGCTACCCCTGCACGGGGCGCGCCTCCGTATTGACCGCCTTCGTTATGCCCGAATCTTCCTCCAAGGCTAGACCCAAGCGACGGACCTTCGCGCCCGTGATGAAGTTATGAGTGGCGCCCGTGTCACCAACGCCCGTGTGTCTCATGCTATTGATCATCCTCACATCAACGTACATGAGTTTCCTGTTCGGAGTCCTCGACACAGCAGACTTGGTCTTCACGGCGTTGAGTAAGCGCAACGCTCTCATATGCGCTTCCACTTCGCACTCATCGTCCCCCTCCACCTCCTCGCTTTGGACGACATTCATACGCATGCTTCCTCCTCGGACAATTTCGATCGAGCAAAGTGCTTCTCTCTGCATATGAAGCATGAAATAACTCGCTTGGGTTGGGCCTTCTCGTGCTTCTTCCGCTCGGACGAACCTTCCTTAGGAGAGCTCTCCTGCTCTCCTCCTCGCCATTCTCCTTGGTGGACTTTAGCTTGCCTCTGCATCATTGCCATCCCACATGTACTCGATGAGCTGCTCAGTTGCTGCCACGGCGGTGTTCAAGTCTTGCACCCTCTGTCGCGCTACAATTCTTGAGCCGCCCAAGGTTTGAGTCCATCGAGGAAGAAGAAAACGATCCTCCTCGCCCATGCTAGATATCGTGAGCATCAAGCGTAAACTTTGCGACGTACTCCTTGATCGTCCCGGTATGCTTGAGTTGCCGCAAGCTCCGCCTAGCTGCAAACTCCATATTCTTTGGATAGAACTGGAACTTGATCTCTTTTTGAGATCCTCCCAAGTCTCTATCGAACAAACCCTTCTCGGCTTTCGTGCACCTTCGACGCCACCACAGTATCGCATTGTCTGTGAAGTAGAGTGGAGCAATATCCACCTTCTCGACGTCATCGTTGATATGCAATGCCTTGAAGTATCGCTCTATGTTCCACAAGAAGTTCTCAACTTTTTTAGCATCATGCACCCCGCTGAAGAATTTTGGCTCAGGAATCTTCCTTCGCCTCGGTGCCTCCCTACTCGAAGGTCCACCGTTCGCAACGGCCTTCTCCAAAATGGCAACTTTGGTCTTGAGTTCTCCGCAACTCTCGACCATGGTCTTCAGCTCCTCGTAGCCTTGGACCTTCCTATGCAAGTTCTCATCTCCGCACGATGCCCCTTGAGCTCCTCCTCAAGTGCGGATCGGATCTCTTGGAATTGCTTCCGAAAGATTGCCATGGACGAAGTGACGTCACTCTCCAGCCCATCAAGTACCTCTCTAGTCTCGTGTTGCTTTGCTCCACAGAGCCCATGCGCATCTCCATGTCCCTCGAACCCATCTCCAAGACCTCAACACGTTCGGCAAGACCGGCAAGGCTACGCTCCACCGCTGACTCCTTGCTCTTTCCCTCTTGTGCGTCTTGGCGCGTGTCCCTCCTTAGGCGACGTAGGTCCCTCCTGGACGCTCTCGGATGTCGACATAGCACAACCGACCTTCGCTCTGATACCACTTGTCACGGACTTAGTGTTTTAGGCTACACTTCGACCCGTGCGGCGCACTATCTTCCTCCTCGAAGAGTGTGCAAGCCTTCCTCCAACGCTTAGCTAGATCGCTAAGGCGATATTGAGAATATTGTGGAGCAAAAGAGAGAGTGGAAGATTAAAACTTCACTATACTAAAATTAAAGACTACAACTTTGATGGTGAGGAACAAATGAGGCCTCCCCCCTTATTTATAATGGCTCATAGAGCTTTACAAGAAATTCTGGAAAGAATATTCAGAGATTATTCTTCCTACCATAACTGGGACAGCATATTCCAGTATTATTCCCTAAGAACACAAAAGAAAACTTCTCAGGCCATCCAGAAGGATCTCGGCCGCCTAAAACGAACTTGGGCCTTCCGGAGAGATCCATATCTTCTAGAGACTTCCGCATCTTCTAGAATATTCTAGAAGCTTTCCGCATAACCCCGGTCCGTGGAGAGTTATGCAAATCCGTCTCGATGGAGCGCAAACTTTTGTGCGTGACAACTGGCTACTACTTTAAGAAAGAGAAGTTTTGCAAAACATAACCATTATCATTATTGTTTAATTAGGGCCACGTGCGTGGTCAATTTTAATTTATCGGTTGTTAGAGCATGCATAATAGGGGAGATTTAAGTGCTACATTTTGACTTTAAACCAAATTTTGTAGTGCTTAAAAACTATAATGGACACTTGTCCATACTTGAAAATTGTTAGAAAGCTAAGAGACACTCCAGATTTGGAACGTATACTAGCTTCACTACATTAATTTTTGGGCCCACAAATTTACCAATTTTTCAAACATGGAAGAAAAATAAAGAAAAAATAGGAAAAAAATCTCACAAACATAGAAGAAAAGTTAAAAGAAAAAGATGGATTATGTTAATTTAGAATATTTGTTTGGAGTATACCATTGTATGCCAATATCAAAAATACTATAAAAATAATAATTTATACAATTTAATAATTTAAAATACGTGTTTAGAGTGTCTCTATGTGGATGCTCTTAATGACCTCTGCGGTGTAAAAGATTTAAATAAAACACTGTGGTACTTTCCAGCTCTCTGTTTCCGGCGTTCATGATTAGAATTTCCAACCATTAGTCCAAAGCCAAATCTTATTCTAGGCCCCGTGTTCAAAGGTGCAGCCAACCTGAGCTGCATTGGCAAAACCAGCTCCATCTTTCATTGGTCCCACCAAACCAATTAGACTAACTTGAGCTGACCTCTTACGTGTAAACGACAAGTATAGTTCATAATATTACAAACACAAACTAATCTCTTCTAGAAATTTATCTCACCGTTTATGAATCCATAGAGAGATTATTGTCAATGTCTTTGTCAAGTGCTAAAGATTTAATGTATAATGTCGGAAATGTATAATTTTGGAATTAGTTAACTAATGTTCATAATAAGACTTGGTGGCCTCGTTTGATTTACGGAATCATCGGGTTGGAAAAGAAAAGTGATTACTTTCCTTTGTTTATGCCAAAGAAATTTAGAAGAAAGAAAAGTGATTCTCAGTAGAAGAGAAATTATGAGAGAGAGTGATTTCATCCATCCAAGCAAGGAATTACTTTCCCACATTGTAATATTCACTTTTCTTTCAAAATTAATTGGCGTTTCCATCGAAAAAAATCAATAAAAATTATAATTTTTCAAAAGAAAGAAATACCAAAGAATTAATTTTATTTTCCTTCCATTCTGCGAACCAAACGAGCCTAAGAAGTAAGAATAACAAAGGAAGATGAGGAAAGCTTTATGAGAGAACCTTTTAGGTCTGGGTTTGGGATTGCTCTTAATGGGGGGCAACATAAGCACTTTTCTGTTCTTGGAAAGCGGCCAAGGCTGTTTGGTAACAACATGAAAAAAATTTAAAAGTCGATTCAATTTTGGGACAGCTTTCTACAGCAGCCTTCTACCTGTTGTCAAAAGCTGCTTATTCTGTGGCTTTTTGAAAAGTAGCACCTATCCCAAACCTAGCCCAAGTGCACATCGATCAATCATTTTCCTGTCTTTCATAGATCAACAGTAAGATACTTGTTTCCATTAATTTGATATATTTTGGAAGAAAGATGAAGAAAAAAAGAAAGAAAGGCTAATTGATTTGTAACGACGATGTTATAACAATTTCTTATCTTACATGCAGTTGCTGCTGATCGAAATGAGCCAATGCAGATTAAGAGCTTTTATGTGGATTTGGAGAAGAGCTTGGGGACACTAGAGTCCACTCTTGATGTGTATCAGAGAATACTTGATCTGAGAATAGCCACTCCGCAAATAATTTTGAATTATGCTTTTCTTCCTACCCGATGTGTGCGTGTAGGACGATGATAAGAAATCAGTACGGACAAGATCCGTACAAAGAGTCCGAAATGATATGACCCGGCTAAAAATTGTGTGTAGAGAGATATACGATTTAAGTGAACCCGTTCATGCTTGGAAAAAAAAAAAGGCTGTTACCTTTCTGGTAGCAAATTAGGTTTTCATGCTCCAACAACTGACAAGTAATGATATTTGGACTTTCTGCAGGAGCGTAAGCACTTTGAGGATGCATTTACCTCATGTTAAAGATTTATGGGTCACTTATCTCTCAAAGTTTGTAAAAAGATGTGGAAGGACTAAGTTAGAACGGGCAAGGGAATTACTATTTGAGCATGCTGTTGAAAAGGTATTTTATTACTTTTACAACATAAATTGTTTCACATTTTATTTTTCTTTTCAAGTTTCTGTTGGTTGTAGTTTATGATTTAAGTTACTGGAGATTTTCTGTTTTATAGAAAATATATAGATTTCCTTTTCATATGGCTTCTTGTGGTTACTTGAATACGGTGTGATCCGAACCAGAGTTGGCCTATGAGGTACGATATTGAATTAGGTCCATATGTCTTAAAAGAGAATTCTCATGTAAGGTCTGAATCAATCCAAATTATCTACACTACATGATTCCACCTTCCACCCGATGTGGGAATAAATTACCAACTCTATTGTCACCTCTCATTTGAATGTTCAACCGAAAACGAGATACAACCCAACACTGTCACCTCGACGCCATGGGCTGCTGCCTTGACAGAAGTGTGACATGACCAATGCTAATTTATTTTTTGAGTTTTGGAACTGGACCAATCCCATTAAATTAAGTTATAGATAGTATTACTAATTTAATATTAAAGAAGAAGGAACAATAATCTTTAACCTTTGCACTCTCAAATATTCTCTTCCCTTTTGTGTATGGCCTAACCAATCAGATATTATCTCCGATTTTGACATCCACTGCCAAACACTAACCATGCAAGTCTTTATTATATCTCGTTCTCCCTCAATTACTTTTTTTTTTGTCTTTTCTTCTATATGTCAAGTAAGTGATATTCTTAACCATTGTTTCTAGGTTACTATCTCATTCCGTTGATGTTGAGTCTTGAACTAGTGTATGGAGTAATGTGCAACAAATACTATCACACATGGTGCTTTACTGCTTTAATCATTTTTAAATTGTACATTTGCCGTACCAATTAGGAAGAAACCACAAGTCGACAAGATAAAGTCTCACTCACAAACCACAAGCTTGTTTCATACCCACCACCACTACAAAAATACAGATAATTACTGACGGAAATTAGCGACGGACCTACCGATGGAAATTTTCGTCAGTAAAGTGTTGTGATACCCAAAAGCGTATCAGACATCTAAGCGACGAAAATTTCCGTCACTAAGCTTCTGAAAAATTTGGAATTGTGGGCTCACAAAGCTTGGTCGGCAAAACGTCGCAAAGCTGTCGCAAATTTTGCCGACGGGATATATGCGCTGCTAATCCGTTGCTGATTTTTGTCGCCATATCCGTCGGTGTTTTGTCGCTGTAGTGACGGATTACCGACGAATTTTTCATAGCGACAATAAACCTATCGACGTACACATTATGTCCGTATTTTGTCGGTAAATTCAAATAGCGACGGAAAAGTCATATTTAGCGACGGATATGTCCGTTGCTAATTACCAATATTTTTGTAGTGCACACACCGCTAATTTTAGTCTTGAGCCTCCCGCCACACCACCTTGAGGCCCCTGCCTAGGCCTTTTGGTCCTTGGTGCCTCTGCACCTCAAACCACCTAATAAGCTTGAATTTGACTAGAGAGATCTCCTAAAAAAAAGTTCGATGTCATCTAAATTATGTTCTACAACTACTGTGAAATGTCACAAACTTGCAAGGTACGTAAAATGATTACCGGTGTACCACATTGTAAGTAAAGTTTAGCGCGTTTTCATTTTCGCCCTCCAGAGTTGTTTTTAACCATCTATATATTTGCTAAGCAACTTATTTGCATCACATTTCTTCTCCATGGAACCCAATATTGTGAATTCTGAATTTCATTTAAGATGTCAACTGATAGTGATCAAACCATCTCCTTTTAGCTATATTATTGTGGCCTATGTCAATATCAACCTCAGTTCTACTACGCACACAAATGTCAATTTTTTGTAACTTGCATTGTCTATGTATCCGACTCTCGAGATAAAACTCTATAGGTCACCTCGTGTTGAAGACACTGGAAGCTTGAAATCTCTAGATAAAATGATGTCCATCTTCGAATATGAATTTATTTTCTATGTTTGTGTTGGGAATCGGATACGTCCTCCTGCGCTTCAATACCGTGTCTGAGACGTTGCCGCAATGGAAACTTAGGCTAACCTACCTGAAATAACCAACCTCCGTCGACTAACGGACACCAAGCACAGATAAAGACAAGTATATGGCGTGACTACGTCACTTGGACAAATCTCAATCTCTATAACTCAGATGAAATTACAAGATTGACAAAAACTAATGTTGAACCCTTTGTCCTAATAGGTTCAACCCCCTCACCACACTCAAGAAGAAAAGAAAGATTACAATTGAAAGCGCTCACCAACCCATACCAATCTCCCTAACCGAAGTTGACGACCCCTCGATTAGATCTCTTCCACCTTCTGTCTTGGATGGCGAAGTCCTAAGAGCAAAGTACGAAACTTTCTCTTAGATTTTCTGTGGACGAGCACCTCGAATCTCCACTTTTGTGTTGTACTTTGTGCCTCTACCCTCACCCCATACATATAGGATGAGAAAAACATATTTTAGGTCATAATAGGATTTCTTAAATAGAAAGCCCTCAAATAAGAATACTACTACACCTAAAATAGCCCATCAACAGATTATAATAGGATTTCTTAAATAGGAAACCCTCAAATAAGAATCCTATTATATCTAAAATAGCCCAACACTAATTATGGACATCCAAATCAAATTAAATCAAATATTTAATCAGATTTGGACTCCATAAATATGCTATTACCAATCCAGACTGGACTCCAACAATCTTCCGCTCCAGTCTGATGAGAGGGTGTTGATCCCATGGCTCCTCAACTGGACTCCATGCATGTCGTCATGCGACAGAGTTCCTGCTCTCCCATGCCACTGATCTTCGATCCCCCGAGCTGCTTTGCATCTTCCTTCGTCTCCAGCTCCTTGACCGTCATGTCGATGCTAGCTGCCATGCGTAGCACCTCTTGCACTACCGGGATCCTGCCGATATCAATAATACGATCAAGACCGAAGTCCCTGACGATCAGCCTCATCGCAAGTCTCGGCTGCCTGTCCCCGACTTCTGTCTTCCACCGGAAAGTGTTAATGTTCGGACGAGCTTCTTCATCCTTGGCTGGCCCAACCAAGCAGACGGTGCGGTCCTCCTGAGATTCGAACTCCTGAACCTGCCCACATTCGTGTCTGAACTTGAAGCTCCCCCATACACATGCGTTCTCGAGCAGAACATCACGCACTGTGCATGCCGTCGATGACCCACAGCTCCCCCTGAACTGTGTGAATGATGATGCTCCCGCCTCAGATTGAGTTTGCTGCAAACCTTGATCTCCTTCTGTAACTCCTCTTCCCGAATATTTGTTTGTAATATTTTTTATTATTTATTTTCTTTAAATGGGGATCTTAAGAAATTTTATAATTAATTAATTAGTTAATTATTACAGTAGATGACTTTAGTCATGGTTAGAAATTGGAGTACAAGATGACCAAAAATTTTGGCACGGATAGTGTAGTTGGGTTCCTTGACTAGTGTTGTAGCTATGGTAGGGAAGGCCAAGCCATAAGCGTGTCCTAACTAGAAAAACTAGGCCAATTTGCGACTTAACCTCTAACGACGTTTTAATTACTTATCAATTATATTAATGACTTGTAGAAGATCCGGTTGTACCAAACAAGTCCGGACTGGACCCGAGCCGAGTCCAAGTCCTGGTAGTCATGTAGTGCAACCAACGACATCCATGTAGAAATATAGATGTATATACATTGGTTCATTTTATGGTCTAGTAGTAATTTCTATCAATTGAGTTTTAAATATATTATATGCACTAATTGCTAATTTAATTGCTATTAACCTGGGAAATTATAATATATAATTTTTCTTAGATATCCAGCTTGTGCATTATGGGGGTATTAGATTATATATAGGTATATATAATTGTATGTGTGCCCTTTTTAAATAAATGCATAAATAGGTATATTAGTATTTAGGAAGTTTGTTACACATTTTCCTAGAAATGGTATAAATAGTAAAAATAGACTGTAACCACTTGGTTACTACTGTAGAAATTCTAGTAAGTATTAATTGTATTTTGTTCTAAGTTAGATATCCATATATATATATATATATATATATATATATATATATATATATATATATATATATATATATATATATATATATATATATATATATATATATATATTTTAATTCATATATATATATATATATATGAATTACTAAAAGAAAAGAATGTATATACATAATGGGATGGACACTGTTCATCTTCCAAATTGGAAGAGAACCCGAGCCCAGGGCTCTGTGTCCACGAGACATAGGAAGAGATTTTGGAGATTTTCTTAAGTTCAAATCTTGGGTAAGGATTAACCAAATCAAATCAAATCTTGTTTAGCATAATCTAGATTAGTTTCTCCTCCATATCAAACCTAATCTCGTATATATCCAAGTTTAATTCTGAGTAAAAATCCGATTGGAAAAAAATAGAGAAAAATAGGATACATAAAGGAGTTCGAGAAAGAAGAACTCGAGGAAACCCAAATCACTCGAGCTCACGAATACCCAGGGATACTCCCCTCTTCCTGGCGACCGTACTTAGCCGCCTGCACTATTGCGGGTACGTCGTAGCGTCGCTACAGCACCGACGATAAACCAGAAACAGGGTACCCCTATTTCTAACTGACAGCCAAGCACCCAGGTTCGTCGCAATCTTTCTTCAATTCTTTTCGATCAAAATTCGATCTAGTGAATCCAACGTATAGCCTATATAACCCTCTGCATAGTCTTTCAAATGGATTTAATTTTAACCCATTAGTTTGTTCAAAATTATTCCTAAAAAACCAAGATTCAAAATTATTCCTGAAAAACCAAGAAAAATACTTTCGAAACAGAACATAAACTCGACCCAACACCCCAGCTTGGAGGGCCTATCACTGTCAGGACATTAGAAGTTTCAGAAGACTAAAAGAAGACAGACCTAGACAACCTATAGGGCTTTGAACCCATTTTTGCAGAAGTCGATTTCATCGACTACGAGTCGAGAAATCCTTTTCCCAATTTTGACGAAAAACTGATTTCAAAATATTAGAAAATTAGATATTTAACCGATCCGATGTGCGTCCCGTCAAACCGGGCGACGTGGTCGTGAACCGAAAGTAAAGGTGCGTATCGACTTGGCGAACTTGTGGGCTTTGACCGAATTCTAATTAGTTGCGTGTGAGCGACGAATTTGATGTGTATCCGTCGAAATTTACCATATCGGCCACTTTGCAAATGTTCCAATTACTTTGTGCACGTTCGTCAGATCGAGATAAAACTTGGGCCAACAGGACCGTATCGCTTTTCTGGTCCTGTATGTCAAGTTTGGTCCGATTCTGAGACAGTTGATCAGATCACCATTTTGCGGGCCCTACGATCCGATTCAACGATTTTATGCACGGCCTGCCGGAATCTAACTTTGGACATACGGTTGGGTTCGTATCATCAACGAATTCGTAAACAAATAGTTTGACGACTTTAAAGACCATTGACTCTGGCACATTTTTCGGTGCAAAGTGGGTCCAACGACGGACATCGTTTTGACCCAAAATTACAGTTTTACCCCTGTGTCCAGAATTGGACTTAAGGACAGGCAATCCTAGCTAATTTGATTATTCTGAGAATGTTGGCAATATCTGTTTCAGTTTTCGGAGACAGTTGTGAGAATTGGACTTTATGGCTTACCAGTTGACGGTATATTGTTGGTTCTTCGTACTACCACCAGGCAAGTATACCTTGCCGAACATGTGCAGTATTTATATTGGTTTCTTTCTATTGTAATTCTTCCATATAGTTACATATTTCTCATGTTGTGATTGGTTTGTCCTCGATTGTTCTACTTGTTTCTAGATTTACGTGCACGTATAGGATATTCGATATTGTTTATCTATTGGTCTTCTTCGTATTATCGTATCTTATGATAGAGTTGTCAGTTCTACACCTTGTTCTTGACTTGACCATTCTTGACTGGAAGTATCTTGTATTGTATTACAGTTGAGACGTACTATAGATTGGAAGTATCTTACATTATACTACGACTTATAGCAGATTCTTTGATCTTGATATTGATTGATTGACTTGACTTGTGACATACTATAGATTGGGAGTATCTTACATTGTACTATGATTTATAGGAGTCTACTTGACCTTGTATTCCTTTAGGAGAGGAGATCAATACTAGAATTGGTTATTCTCGACTGGGAGTATCTTGCATTGTCCTACAGTCGAAACCTACCATAGATTGAGAGTATTTTGCATTGTACTACAAGCTATAGGGGTTAATCGTTTGATTGATAGCCAAGTCTAGTATTACATTTCCATATGACTTGTCGTGTCTTAGATGTTCTTCTTGCACCGTCCTTATCTTCCATACATGTTATTTACTGTTATATTAGTAGGCATGCTTTATGTATCTTGCTAGTCCTCTGAGGACCTGATGATCTCTTCAGGTAGCTGGTTGCACGGAGTTAGTTAGATGAGCATGTGATAGTCGATTACATCTGCATGATTTCGGTATTTTTCTAGTGATATTGCTTTATTATCTTCTCGTGCTCTTATGATATATCATGCTTGTTAGCCTAGTTTCATAAACTCATGTTATTCTTGGAGTCTAATTGGACAATAGGCTAGTGGGCTTTAGACCATGAACCATACTTGTTCATTCTTGATTTATATACATCTCATGGATTGAGATATAGTTTAGATTACCATATTAGACATGATACCATGCTCTTGACAACTTATATGTATTCGAGTCGGGCTGGAGTCCGCTTGATACGTAGCTGGCTTGTTCATGCACTTGCATCCCGAAAAGCGGGTACGGGTCGGACAGCGAATAAGAAATGCCTTGTTGCCAGTCATCTTCCTTTCGTACAGTGAATGCAGCTTCTCCCATAATGCTTTTGTTGAACTCTCCATGGACACGTGGTGAAACACCGAATCATCCAACCATTGGCGGATGAATCCAACGGCCTTCCAATCTAGTCGTTTCCATTCTTCAGCAGCTTTGTCCATTGGATTTGCGTTGTCGTCCTCCAACGGACCATGCAAGTCCTTGCACCAGAGTAGATCCTCCATCATTGGCTTCCAAATCACCCAGTTTCTCCCTGTGAGGGTGATCATACGAGTGTTCATCTGCTCCGTAGACATGGTTGTCAGAACCTCCAAAGCTCTGATACCAGATATTGGAAATCGGATACGTCCTCTTGTGCTCCGATACCGTGTCTGAGACGTTGCCGTAGCGAAAACTTAGGCTAACCCATCTGAAATAACCAACCCCTGTCTAACAGACACCAAGCACAGATAAAGAAAAGTATATGGCGGTGACTACGTCACCTGAACAAATCCCAATCTCTATAACTCAGATGAAATTATAAGATTGACAAAAACTAATGTTGAACCCTTTGTCCTAATAGGTTCAATCCCCTCACCACACTCAAAAAGAAAAAAAAGATTACAATTGAAATCGCTCACCAACCTATACCAATCTTCCTAACCGAAGTTGACGGTCCCTCGATTAGATCTCTTCTTCCTTCTGTCTTGGATGGCGAAGTCCTAAGAGCAAAGTGTGAAAGTTTCTCTTAGATTTTCTGTGGACGAGCACCTCGATATCCACTTTTGTGCTGTACTTTGTGCCTCCACCCTCACCCCATATATATAGGATAAGAAAAACCTATTTTAGGTCATAATAGGATTTCTTAAATAGGAAATCCTCAAATAAGAATCCTACTACACCTAAAATAGCCCATCAACATCCTATTTTAGATTATAATAGGATCTCTTAAATAGGAAACCCTCAAATAAGAATCCTATTATATCTAAAATAGTCCAGCACTAATTATGGACATCCAAATCAAATTAAATCAAATATTTAATCAGATTTGGACTCCATAAATATGCTACTTCCAAATCCATACTAGACTCCAACAGTTTGTTGGATTGCCATAAAAAAGACTAACAAATGAAGACATTTGGGTTATTTACACCGATATTCCCTATGTTTGTGTTTACTAAGCGAACTTTCCTTACTTTAAAAATAAATACACTGACACCCCCTGCCATTTATATAGATTTTTTTAAAGTAGGGGTGGTCAGTGTAAATTCTTTACATAAATTATAAAATTTAGAGTGGTCCGTGAATTTAACACAAAACATATATAGGGGGTGTTGGTGTATTTATTTTTAAACTAGGGAAGGTGTGGATAATAAACACACTTAGGGGGTATCAGTGTAAATAACCGAAGACATTTCATCCAGTAGAACATGTCCTGATTGAGGATTCTTAAGATTATAGTCTTATTAGATTGTCACCTTTTCTTTTCTTTTTCTTTTGGTTTGACACCTAAATTACCATCAACTCCACTGCAAGGGTCCTATGTTTTGAAGTATGTGCTACTAGCTAGATGTGCTTCTGTAGAAAATAGTTGTTATATTTTATTGATAATCTCTTAGCTATTTATAGCCTTACAACCTCCTCATTACATTAACGCTCTATAGGAATATCCTATGACATATTCTCATTACATTAAATCTCTATAGGAATATCCTATGGCATATTCTAATATACTAAATATACTAATAGGATATTCCAACACATTTTTCAATATACCAAAAATATCAATAGAATATTCCAACACTCCCCCTCAAGATGGACAAAAGATATTCACTAAGCCCATCTTGTCAAATCCTCTCATCATGCTGACAGAGCTAAGCCCTTGGTCAGTCCGTCTGCTACCTGATCTTTGGTTGGAACATAGTCCAGCTCTAATAGTCTATTATTCAGCTTTTTTTGATGAAGAATCTGTCAATCTCGATATGCTTGGTCCTGTCATGCTGTACTAGATTGTTGGCAATGCTAATAGCTGACTGGTTGTCACACCATAGCTTCATCTTGGCTTCCTGGTCTAGCTTCAGCTCCATCAGTATATTCTTCAACCACAATAGCTCTGTGACTCCCAAGGCCATAGCTCTTATTCTGCTTCAGCTGTTGATCTGGCCACCAGTGACTGCTTCTTACTCCTCCAAGAGACCAAGTTGCCTCCTACAAATATGCAGTATCCCGAGGTAGATCTTCTATCGTCAGCACAACTAGCCCAGTTAGAAACACAATAACCCTCGATGCTCACATGATTATTCCTTCTGAAAATTAGTCCATTCCCGGGGCCTCCCTTCAAGTATCTCAGAATCTGGTACACTGCGTCCATATGACCCTTCCGGGGGTCATACATGTAGCGGCTCACTACGCTGACCGTAAAGCTGATATCAGGTTGGGTGTGGCTCAAGTAGATCATCTTGCCCACCAATCTCTGATATATATCTCGGTCAACTGGTTCTCCGGCTTCAGCATCCATCTTGAACTTCTGGTCTATCGGTGTTGTAGCTGGTTTGCATCTCATCATCCCTGTTTTCGTAAGCAGGTCCAGTACGTACTTCCTCTGAGAAAGAACAATTCTTTCTGTATCTCGAGCAATCCTAATCCCAAGCACTACCAAAATATGGCAGATTTGCGATGAATTTAGCGACTCCATGATCGGACGTCGCTAATTGTTGGACATTTAGCGACGTGGGAATGTGCCATCGCTATTCGTCGCTGTTGGCGACTAATAGCGACGAATAGCGACATTAATATATTAAATGGGAATCTGTGTCACAATCTCGTCGCTAGACGTCGCTAATTATTTAAATATAGCGACGCGTAGCGACGAATGTTATAGAACGTCGCCGTATATTACTAATCAGCGATGTTTAGCGACGTCGCATGCTGACGTCGCTAAATGTTTCATATAGGACAGGAGGGTTTTCTTTTCGATCATTCCCTAAAAATTTTCTTCCCCCCCCAATTTTCTCGCTCTCCCTCCTCTGGCGCTCGCACCCTCCTCCGGCCTCCTCCTCCTCTTCCTTCTCCTTAGGTAGCCCCCCTCCTCTCTCTCCCTCTCTCTCCCTCTCTCTCTGTAACACCCAGTTTTCCAGAAAAGGGTAATTTTAAAATTTTGTAATTATAATTATTATTTAATGATGTTTATTTCATAATATGTTTTTTAGTGATTTTAATTATTTTAAATTATTTTAAAATCATGACTTGTAATTTTTTGGTATTTTGCTAGCGAACAGTAGAGACTGCCTACCCTAGAGCCTAGCCATATGATTAGGGTATTTTTGACATTTTTAGGGTTATTTGGATTTATTATAATTTATTTGAATTTATGGGAATTTTTAGAATTTATTTTGGAATTGTTTGATTGAGGGTTGACTAGGTTGACTTTGACTAGCAATGACCTTAGTAGGCTAACCTAGAAGCTAATCCTAGTTGTGCTTGGACTTGGTTAGGTTATGTAACTCTAGTTTAACCTAAGTTAGTGAGGATTAACTCATTAGAATTCATTTGGAGAAACTAGGATTCGAATTGATTTAGAAATGGCTTGTGATTTCACAAGTCATGACTTGTGACTTAGGCTTAATAACCCATAGGCCCACATCATAAACCAAGCCTAACCCTAATCATCCCATGGCAGCCAACCTAGGATTTCCCACCCTATTTAATGCCTCTTCCATTTGTTCTTGCCTCCTTTATTATTTTTCTCTCAAGCTTTGGAAGAGGTGAGTCTCCATCTTCAAAAATCCCTAGAAAATCCATTTTAACTCCTTTTTAATCCAAACAAATTGCAATAGGTTCTAATTGATGTTTTCTTGCTGTTGGAATTTGTTACTCTCAGTTTTCTATCAATTTGAAGGAGTTGGGTGGCTTTTTGGGAATCCTCATTCAAGGAGTTTTTGTGTTGGAGAACACCATAGGTAAAATCCTAATTCACCCATTAAAATTCTAGTTTTTTGCATGTAGACCTAGCCCTAAGTTTCCTGGTCCTTAGGTATGCCTAGACCTAGGTTTTGTGTCCATTTTGTGTCCTAAATGGACACGTATCAGTCCTTTCCTATAGGTGTTTGATGAAATGTCCCAAAGGGCATTTCGTATGATTTTTCAAATTGTGTTTGAATGGAAAATTAGGTCTAGGTCTTGTTTATAGGTTTCCAATTGACTGAGCATGATTTATTGTGTGTCGGACACGCTATGGGACACGAAACCCATGCATTTCTGTACCGTACATCTCCCCTGCCACTCGGGGGCTGTATCGGACACCACACGCAACCAGGACACGTGAAATTTGACACGCGCCTTGGGGCAGTGTCTGACACACCACATGTCAAATTTTAGGTGACCATGTGGCGTGTCGAGAGAGGAATTAGTGTCGCACGGATTCTTCACTGTGCAGTGTGCATAGGAAATCGGGTTCGGATACGCTGTCGTGGACACGTCTGTGTGACTCGACACGGGGATTCAGGGTGTTGGACACATATCCTGACACCTGGCGAACACGTGGGTGAGTGAACGAGATACGATGTGTCCTGTGTCGAGTGCACGACACGCGTGCACTCGTGCACGAGACTGCACTCAATTTCTGTATCTGAGTTGTGCTCGTTTTGGATTTCTGTGGATTGGACACGTCGTGTCACACTATGGTGGACACGAATTGGATCCTAGGACACATGCACATGTTTGTGTATCATTACCAACCTCTTGTTTGCAATGTATTGGATTTTATTGTGTTTTCGAGTTCGGATTTGGGTTTGTTTCGATTTCCTGATACTTAATATTTTTTCCCAGTTCCTTTCAGTTTTGATATGTTTTAATTAGTGTTTTTATTTACCAATTAAGATCCTAACATGTCTAATGATGTTAGTAGAATTAGTTTACATGTTTAAGTTGGGTTTTATGTGGAAGTTTAGGGATTCGAATGATAGATTTTAAATGATATGGCTGATACCAATTTTTTTTCCTGATACATTATTTTTTTAGCTTTCTCCTAACTCTTAATCTCAGTTTTTGTGATGTTCCTACTGAAAATTTACCCCCACATGTTTTTAGTTAATGTTTAACTGAGTTTTAACCAATTTAGTGATTAGTTGCAATCGAAAATCCAATTTCCCTATTGTCACTGTTGGTTCACTGATACACAGGGCTGAATGCATGTTTCTTGGTTTTGATTCATCTCTTTTCCTGTTTTTGTGATGTGGCATGGCTGATTAACTCACCTGCATATGTATTTAGGTTAGTGTCTTGTGGGATTGTGTGGGATGATCGATATTTAGGCTCAAATGAAGTTTTTTCATGTTGATGCAATAGGCTAATACTAGAAGACTGTTAAATTGAATTCTTATGAACTGTTTCATACCTTTTCCTGTTAACTGAATTTCAATGATAATATTGCTATGATAATCCTTCACACATGTCTACACTTTTCACTCACTATATGGTAAACTCTGTACACACTGTTTCTCCTCTCCATGCCTACACATCTCACCCACTCACAAACACACTTTCCTTTATGTTAAATCTGGAAATGGAGAAAGGTTCAACTGAACCTAACTGAGAAATAAAACACACATTCATGACATTTCACCCCTCCCCTAAATCTGAAACCTGAGATTTGGAAACTTGGCTGAATGTATTTTCTTTTATATTAATTTCCTTTCTTTTACTGAATTCTCACGTATTGTGGTTCCCTGTCACATGATGGTTTAGATTTTGTGTTGAGTAATGAATTTCGATTTGGTTTTGAGATAATGGGGTTCATGAATCTAATTTCCTGTCACCTGTTCTGAGGATATCACTGCTTGAACCTAAAATCTGAATTTGTTGGATGTATTGATATCTTTTCCCTCCTATCTGAACACAGACACATGGAGTCCCCTTCATTGCACACACATACACCCTCATCTATGTGACCCTCACTGTTTCCTAGTTTACACACTGTTTTGTTTTTCCCCACACACATATGTCTAGCCTAAACACACACAAGCTCACTGTCCTGCAATGTTGACACATACACATTGACACCACTATTTTGCCACTGTTAGCCTATTGTGACTGATTTTACACTGTCTCACTACCACACACACACCCATGTACTCTCAAGTCCCACACATGTACACAATCACATTTCCTTTCCTTGTTTCCTATATATATATATGTTAGCTACTGCTAGGGTGCTACATGTTAGGTTGGGTTTTCACTTGTGTTAGTTCACTGTTTCAGTCCTATAGACACTCACACACACACAGGGAAACCTGTCACCTTGACACATTGTACAGTTTTGGTATTCCCTATTTTCAGTGTTACTCCCTGACACTTGAACACAGGTAAAACCTACACCCTCACATCACACATGCCTAAAACTGAGATTACATACTGTCTACACAAATTCTTACACACCCACACACACATGCTTCTTTTTCCCCCTCTCTGAAATGGTGTTTGATTGGTATGATATATATATGAGATATGTATGTGTTGATTTATATATATTTTTTCTATATAGGATTGGTATAGGTAGGCTATCCTTTAGGCTTGCCTATATACATTAGTAATGTATATATGATATGTGAGATGTTTATATAGATATATACCTATATAGTGGTTGTATAGATATATGTTTATATATAATTGTATGGTTGTATGTAGGGTATAGACTATATGTGATATTTGATAGCTTATAGGGTTGTATATAGGGTTTTGTTATAGGTTACCTATAGGCTTTATGCCATATGCTAGCAAGTGTAGATGTAGTATATATTCATGCTATACAGGTATACATGGATATTGGTTAGCCTAGAATTGTTTAACTTAGACTTTGTTAGACCTAGTAGAGTCTAGATTAGTCTTGTACAGTCTTGTTAGACTAATATAGACTTGATTAGCCTAGATTAGTCTTGTTTAGCCTAGATTAGTCATGTTTGACCTAGTTTGACTTCTAGGGTTGACCAGAGTTGACCAAGAGTTGACTTTGGCCTAGATTGACCTAGAATCATGTAGAATGCATATTAGGACTTCATTATATCATTTTAGACTTGTTGTGACCTGTGTTGTTCTGATTAGGAGCCAGACACCTTCCTCGGACAGTACATTTCATCCGGACACTCAGATACGAGGCGAGTACATTCTCTGATCATTTTATATCCTACTTAGAATTATTTCCTGCATTAAATTACATTACTTGATACTGTCACGTTGGTCACACGGATTAGTACTATATGGATCCCTTCTTGAGATGTTATCCCTTCAGGGAGCATCGGGTACTCTATGTTCTGTGCGTTTCACTTACATGGCGTATCATATGCTTCTTTGGTTCTTTGATCACTTGTGACATATACTCTTATGATCACAAAGTCTTCTCTGAATCCTTATCCCATTTATTGGGTCTATCAGAATCCCTATTTATGGGACTACTATGTATCACCCTTCGGGGGCTTACCACCCTTTGGGGCTTACCACCCTTCGGGGGCTTACCACCCTTTGGGGGCTTACCACCCTTCGGGGGCTTTTTACATAAAATCATAACATAAACTGGTTGGATCCTTGTGTATTAATTGGGGGTACGGGGGAGTATAAATAGCCATGTGAACAATTCTAAAGTAGAATAGCCATGTACGCCTCTTTAGTATAGCCATGTACAATCAAGCCGTTCACATGTCGACTTTGTGCTCTAAATCACTAGTCACTGGTAGCTCTTTACTTATAGTAGATATTTCTATTACAGTTCTCTCTCTGTTTACATACTGCATTTCTTCAGTATCTATATCTTACTTTACTGCATGATTATATTTTCTAACCTGCTATGAACTGTTGAGATGTACTGTACTCGCTCCTGTCCTGACTGGACCTGTTGAAAATATTACAGAGGACGAGGAGGAGGCCTGTGAGGATACCTTCTACGGGACAGCTCTAGCTGAGGACATCACCCCCACTGCCTAGACTAGTTTAGTTAGGCCTTATCTTATTTCATGTTGTCTTGATACTGATTAGCTAGACTTTACTTCTGTTCAGAGATGTCGAGTTGTATATATTCTTTCATATTCAGTAGCTGAGATATGTACTCTGGATATTTGCTGGGATATTATCTTAGACTATTCTATCTTCTGTATTTCCTTGAGTTCTATATCATATCGTGCTTTCTTCTTTCTTAGTTGTGATTGAGTTCATTTACTGCTATGTCACCCCCATTCGGGGAGTATAAACTGCTTAGTATTATATTGCTAGATGTATGTTGACCTAGGACAGCGTTCTACCGCCGACACTGTGGCGTAGGCTGGGCGTTGTTACGTTCTCGTACCCTCACAGTGGGTGCGGGTCGTGACACTCTCTCTCTCTCACGTACGACACAGACATGAACTCGACACAACCCTATGCAATTTTCGATCATTCTCCTGCCTTCAAGTGGCCAAGGCCAAGCCTATGCAAGGTCACCCCCAAATCCTCCTACAGTGGGGCTAAGCCCTCTGCATATAGGTGTCACCCCTAGTTTTCGAATTAGAGGTTTTTTTTATCATTTTTCAAGTTTTATAATTTTTAGGAATTTTATTTGATTTTATATAATTTTTAGGGATTTATTTTGTTTGGTTTGGATTTTATCCAATTCGGACTTAAATTGGAGACCCGGGTAGCCTGGACACTAGTGGGACCCACATACTAGCTGGACTTGGCCCACATACCATCCTAATTAGGTTAGAAACCATAAACCCAACTTCCATGGCTTAATTAGTCTTTTTAGAGGCTTAATTGGTTAATTAGAAACAAACCGAACCAAACCGAACCCAAACTAAGTCTATTGGGTTTGGGGGCTTATTGGATCACCACCCAAACCCAATATCCCCCCCCATGGCCGGCCACAAGGTGAGCACCCCCCCTTTCTTCTTCACAAAGTAAACACTCTCTCTCTCTCTCTCTCTCTCTCTCTCTCTCTCTCTCAAAATTCATTTTCTTTCCAAGCTCTTCTTCCTCCAAGGAAACCTATTCTAGGTATGCATTTAATTCTCTATTTATTACTCTTTTGCATTTAATTTCTTCACAATAAATGGAGAGGAGATGATTCTCCACACTTTGCCCATAAATTTCATAGGGTTCCCTAGAAATCTAGGTTAGAGATATATTAGGGGTTTTCTATTTTGAGTGGTATATATATATATATATATATATATATATATATATATATATATATATATATATATATATATATATATATGTATGTATTATATATAACTATTTGTGTGAGTGTGTGTAGAGAGTGGTGATGGTGGTATTGGTGTCATGAGAGTGGTGTGAGAGTGGTGGTGAGAGTGTGTGTTTGTGAGTGTGTGAGTGTGTATGTATATATAAATATATCTATATGTGTGTGTATATATATATTTATATATATAAGGATATGTGGGTATGTATTTATATATAGATAAATGTGTGTGTATGTATATTTACATATAGATGTGTGTTATATATATATATATATATATATATATATATATATATATATAAATATATATATATATATATATATATATATATATATATATATATATATATATATATAGAGAGAGAGAGAGGTAGGTAGAAGGAGAAGAAGATTAAGGAAAAGATAAGAAGAATAAGAAGAAGTTGAGATAAGAGATTAGAGGAAGAGAAGAAGAAAATTAGAAGAAGTAAGGAAGAAGTTAGGTAGAAGAATTAGAATGAGAAAAATTAGGAGAATAGGAATTAGAGAAGGAGAAATTGAAGAAGAGGAAATAGAAGAAGAAGAATAGGAAGGGAAAGTAGGGAATAGAAAATAGAGGAGATCGAGTTAGAGGGTGAAACGGAGCTCCGAGTGTCGGAATGAGTTGAAACTTGGCGTGGACCTAGAATACGTGAATTAGATTTAGCGGGTAGGCTCTCGAGTTGAAATCGGGGTTGTAGGGCGCCGGTATCGCGCCGTACCATTGCGTATCTTGAGATATTCAAGATATCGGCAATGGACCGTAAGATGGACTAGATGTCATACTCAAATTTTTTTTATTATTACTATTATAATACTGTGATTTGGAATTTGTTGCTTTATGGCCATGTGTCCCAAGGCCCTAACCCTAGCCCTACACCCTACCCATAACCCTAACCCTAGCCCTAACCCTACCCATAACCCTAGCCCTAGGGGGGGGGGTGCTAGGTGTCCCTACAAGGGATGGGGGGGGGACACCTCACCCCCTACACTCTTCTACATGTATATATATATATACACTCCCACACTCCCTCACCAAGCAAAAGAAAAAAAAAAACAAACAAAACAAACACACACACACACCCATCACCCGACCCCTCCCCCCTAGCCTTGCTGCTGCCGCTGCCGCTCCCTCGCTGCTGCTGCCGCTGCTGTGCCGCCCGCCGCCGCCGCCAGCGCCGCCCGCCGCCGCCGGCCAGCCTCCGGCCCCCTCCTCTCCACTTCCTCCTCCTCCTCCTCCACTTCATCCCCACTCCATCATCATCATCTTCCTCCTCTTCCACTCCCAACCCAAAGAAAACCTAGGTAAAAATTTCTAATCCCTATTCTTCTTCCCCAATCTCTATTTTTCTAAACCTAGGTTAGAGTTGCTAACAAAACTCTATTGTTGTGGGGTTTGATTTAGGAATTGTGGAAGAAAAATCTAGGTCATCTCCAACACAAAGGCAAGTCCTCTCCCCCTTTCCCTCTTGGAAATTGGTTTTCAATATTCTACTTGTTATATATATATATATTATTTATTATTCAGTTTTTTTAAATTCTGAAATTTATGGAAATTCATGATAAGTTCAATTTTACAAAATGTAAGATGGGTATAAGCATAGAAATTTGGAAAATGAACCATTTGTGGACACAATTATGTTTGTGTGTATAACTTGGACACATCGTTAGGACACAACACCAAAAATGGACACTTCGAATTATAAATTTGTGTGACTATATATGTATATATATATATATATATATATATATATATATATATATAGATGTGTGGATACAACTCTTGGAATAATTATATATGCATGAAACCTACATACGTGTATACATACATATATAAATACACACCTATATGCACTTGACTCAATATATGGATGCAAATTATGAATCTACAAGAGCATGAATACCTATGAGTCTTGACAACTTAGAAGTTCAACCTTTGGAAAATCAATATATATACAGATTTTATATTTCCTAGCATGGTTGTGTATACATGTGTTAGTATGGATATGTAGGAATGAATAAATGACAATTTAACATTATATTTCAAATCTGTCCTTATTAGAATTATATTTAATTATCATGCGCTATCATGATTAACTAGTTAAAATAGATGGTTTTAGGCACCTATATGTTAGCATAACCTTATGTCTATAAATTCTCAATATTAAACTCTCTTGCATTTTCAAGGAATTAAATTATGGTACATAGTAAACATAAGTTAAATTTGGACTTTTGGATTTACCTTGTATGAGAATAACATCATGTCAAAGTTGCAAGGATTACAAAATTATTTTGCATATGGTTTTGGAATAAATTTTGATATCATTATGCTATTAACAAGTTTTGTTTTGAAACTTGGATAGTGTTTAGCACAAACCCCAAAGAAATCGCTTAATTCGCTTAATTGCTTGCTAAGGTAAGAAAGCCAAAAAAAATTTCATATATATATTAAATGCGTGGTTCCGGTGTTGAGAGTTGCTCCACCGAAGGGGTCGGCGTACCCGGATATTAAATACGTGGTTCCGGTGTTGAGGGTTGCTCCACCGAAGGGGTCGGCGAGCCCGTATATCTCTTATATCATGTTTTGTAAATTGTCGGAGCTCCTAAATACAAAGGAGACTCTGCCGAAATTTTTGAAAAATTTTAGGAGATAGACAAATTTCTGATTTCGGAAATTTTAGAATCATTGGGTGGGGAGGACAACTGAATATCCCTAGATATCCCGTAACATAATAACCATAAAAAGCTGATCAGCGATTCCTGAATATCCTGATGAGTACTTCTATATAAGTACTAGCCCAAGAGAGGCTCCTGTCCTGCTACTTCTATTTCGACAGTAACATCGAATAGATTGGTTTTAGCCCAAGGGAGGCTCCGAATTCACAGCCTGATCCCAGGTTAACGGGATTGTTCACGGGAATTATTTAGGGAATTAATTCAGAGTACTGTTCTCAAAATTGCATTGCATTTAGTCTACTAAATTTCATCTTACTCCAGTAAATAACTCCACCTATCAAAGGTAGGTAGTTTCTTGATTGCTCAAGGGAAGCAAAATCCTACTGAGAGCTCAAGGGAAGCTCAGAATATCTTACAATCTATGGAGTAGGATGTCATTTACATTTCCTTGATTTTGTGAAGTAAACACATATAATATTGCTAGTTGGCATATTTCTTTCTTTTGAAGAACTGCATCTTTCTTTTGCATACTTTACCGTCCTTGACCGAGGACTTGCTTGTCGTTTTCTAAAACGACCTAGTATTGTTCACTAGGTGAAGAAGAGGACGTCTCCGCCGAAGTAACGCCGCAGTACGACGAGGAATAATCGTCTGGACAACTTGCTAGTTATCTCTTTCGTAATAAGTTTGTAAAAGTATTTTTGATGAAGTCCTGTATAACAATTTCCATATGTATAATAAGTTGTAATCTCTGGCATTTTCCATTTTTGCTGATGTTTACGGGCGACAATCGCGGATTTTCGGCGCGTAGCCTGGGGATGTGTATGACGTCACCATTCCATTTGGGAAGTGGGACGTGACACGTCCTTTTAGTGGTGGCCCATGCAGGTCAGCGAAAATGGAAAATCCAGAACGTACCTTAGGTCTAGACGTAGGTTTTAAACTCAGATAGAAAACTTTGATTTCCAATCATATCTTAGAAATCCTTAAGTAAGGTAGATAAATAGTTGGTAGCATTTTTCCTTACAAATTCCTCTTTCCTGTCTAGATCTTAAATCCTACTAAAGAGTTACTAACCTAAGGAAGAAATATTTTTTTATTTTCTTTTCAATCTAGGTCATGCCTCGGTTTGCACCCTTCGCAAGACTGGGAAATGATAGTCACAGCCTAGACGAGTATTATGCATTTGTAAAGAAGATGTGGCACGTAGCCCGTAAGGGAATGATCGAAGCCTATGGAGTACACTACGAATTGAAATATCCAGTAGTGTCAGACATAGATGATGAAAGGAAGGAGTATTACAACTCGGTACATTATTATGTCCTGATAAAGGCAGAACCCACCAAAGGCCCAAAGACTGATCGCAATGGTACCTTGGAAGAATGGCTGCAGACTCATCCAAACGCAATAGTGCACAACATCAGGAAGATGTGGATTTAGATCCTCAAGCATATATGTATGTGGAATGTATGTAATATATGTAGTAAGAATGCAAGTAAGTAGGGAAATATGGACTTAGATCCCTAGTATCTATAGATGATAAGTATGTGTATATAGCTAGGATGAATGAGATGTAAGATATATCTGCATGTAGGTAGAATGTGACCAAGTATGTATGTAAGCCAAGGGCATATTGTTCTATAAATAAATAAAATATGCTTTTTCTCCTTATGTTCCTTATAAGAAATTCTTACATAGGATATCAAGGATATGGACCTGTTTATACCCAGTTTGGAATGGGATGGAAGTGAGTACACCTTGTACCTATACCAACGCTATGCCAGGATACTATGGAACGCACCCGACTGGTATGACATTCACGTCTACCAAATATTCTATGGAGTCAGGCGTCCTATGGTACGAGACGTGGAGGAGCTTTTCGTACCCGATTGCTTGTCTTTCCAACAAGCAATTATGATATAATATTGGGTATGGATTGGCTAACTGCAATATTAGCCAATATAGACTGCGGTCAGGGGAAAATTTCATTCCAACTCCCTGACGGCGAGTCTTATGAATTTGCAAGAGACCAAAATGAGTTCAATGCAGAGGAGCTAGAGAGATTTGAATTACCAGTACTGCTGCAAGGAGTAGTAGAGCAATCATTTCCAAGGGTAGTAGAAGAATTCAAGGATGTGTTCCCAGAAGAATTACCAGGGCTACCCCCAGACAGAGCCGTGGAATTTTCTATAGATCTAATACCGGGAGCTGCACCCATAGCCAAGAAGATATACCCAATGAACAAAGAGGAGCTAGTTGAGTTAAATAAACAGATAAAGGAGTTATTGTCAAAAGGGTTTATCCAACCTAGCGCTTCACCATGGGGTGCACCAGTATTATTTGTGAAAAAGAAAGATAGTACCCTACGCCTGGTGATTGACTATAGGGCTTTGAATGAGGTTACCATCAAGAATAAATATCCCTTACCTAGGATCGATCAACTGTTTGATCAGTTAGGAGAGGCAATGGTATTTTCGAAAATTGATTTGAGATCCGGATATCATCAGGTAAAGGTGAAAAAGGAAGACATCCCAAAGACTGCATTTAGAACTCGGTATGGGCATTACGAATTCTTAGTTATGCCATTCGGGTTGACAAATGCACCCGCTATATTTATGGACCTGATGAATCGAATATTTTATCAATATCTGGATAAATTTGTGATTGTATTTATTGATGACATCCTTGTATACTCCAAAAGTGAAGAGGAGCATGAAAGACATTTGAGGATAGTATTGCAAACTCTGCGGGAAGAACAATTGTATGCTAAGCTTAGTAAATGTGAATTTTGGTTGGACCAAATACCATTTCTAGGACATATTGTCAGTGGAGAAGGCATCTCGGTAGATCCAAAGAAAGTAGAAGCAGTTAAGTCTTGGCCAACACCTAAGTCAGTAGCAGAAATCAGAAGCTTCTTAGGATTGGCTGGCTATTATCGGAGATTTGTAGAAAACTTTTCAAGAATTGCAGAACCTTTAACCCGTCTTACCCGGAAGGAAGAGAAATTTAATTGGACGGAGAAATGTCAAGCAGCATTTGACGAGCTGAAGGAAAGATTAATTACAGCTCCAATACTAGCATTACCCTCTGGTTCAGGTGGATATGAGATATATAGTGATGCATCAGGTAAGGGTTTAGGATGTGTACTGATGCAGCACGGGAGAGTCATAGCCTATGCATCCCGACAATTAAAGACACATGAAAGGAATTATCCAACTCATGATCTCGAACTTGCAGCGGTAGTATTCGCACTCAAGTTGTGGAGACACTATTTATATGGAGAAAGAATCAAAATATACACAGACCACAAGAGCCTAAAATATGTATTCACACAAAAGGAGATTAATATGAGACAGAGAAGATGGTTGGAGTTACTGAAGGATTTTGACATGGAGCTGACCTATCATCCGGGCAAAGCTAATAAGGTGGCTGATGCCTTAAGTAGAAGACCCGAAGCTTTCTTTATGAATACACCCAAAGAAATCCTTGAGGATTTGAGAAAAATGGGAATTGAAGTGATACGCCCGCTAACCGAAGGAATGTGGCAAAACTTGCAAGTACAGTCCTCCTTAATAGATAGAATTAAGGAAGCCCAACAGAATGATTCAAAACTTCAGAAAATGTGGAAACAAACAGAAGAGGGACTCCAGACCGGGATAAGGAAGCATCCGGACGGATCATTAAGATTCGGAGATCGATTATGTGTGCCCAGTGGAGATTTAAGAACAGAGGTTATGTCAGAAGCCCACAACTCACAATATTCCATTCATCCGGGCAGCACTAAGATGTACAAAGATTTGAGACAAACATTTTGGTGGCACGGGATGGAGAGAGAAGTCGCCAGATTTGTATCAAGATGTCTTGTCTGTCAGCAAGTAAAAGCGGAGCATCAAAGGACAGCAGGACTTCTCCAGCCGTTACCCATACCCGAATGGAAATGGGAGCACCTCACCATGGATTTCGTGACAGGATTGCCTAGGACCCAAAGGGGTAATAATGCTATTTGGGTCATAGTAGACAGACTTACCAAGTCCGCTCGTTTTCTGCCCTTTCGAGTTGGACAGTCAACGGAGGTCCTGGCTGAAATGTACATGAGACAGATTGTCAGTCAGCATGGAGTGCCAGTGAGTATAGTATCGGATAGAGATACCAGATTCACTTCACATTTCTGGAAAAGCTTGCAAGAAAATCTTGGCACTAAATTAAAATTTAGCTCTGCCTACCATCCCCAAACGGACGGCCAGTCTGAAAGAACCATTCAGACCTTAGAAGACATGCTGAGAGCATGTACTTTAGATTTTAGAGGAGCATGGGATGATCATCTACATTTGGTAGAATTTTCATATAACAACAGTTATCATGATAGTATCAAATGGCTCCTTTTGAAGCACTATATGGTAGGAAGTGCAGATCGCCGGTATGCTGGACCGACGTAGGAGAAAGACAATTGTTGGGGCCAGAATTAGTAACGCAAACTGTGGATATCATCAAAGCAATAAGAAGTCACCTGCAAGCAGCTCAGGACAGGCAGAAGATGTGGGCGGATAAGCATCGAAGAATATTGGAGTTTCAACCCGGAGAACACGTATTTCTGAAAATTTCACCAACTAAGGGAACCATCAGATTCGGGACCAGAGGAAAGCTAAGTCCCAGATATATTGGACCATTTGACATCCTGGAGAAAGTTGGGAATGTGTCATATCGACTCGCCTTGCCGCCAGCACTAGAAGGAGTTCACAATGTATTCCATGTTTCCCAGCTACGAAGATATGTACCGGACACGAGCCATATACTCGATCACTCAGAAATCACCATCGGGCCTACACTCCGGATAGAACAGAGACCCGTTGGGATCTTGGATCGAAGAGATAAGATACTCCGCAACCGGGTCATTCCGTTAGTACGAGTTGCGTGGAGCAGGGATTCTCCTGGAGATTCAACTTGGGAGAAGGAAGAAGACATGCGGAGGCAATACCCGTATTTATTTCCCTAAGACAGGTCAGTAACCATATTGCTAGTCTAATTATTTCAAATTCCGAGGACGGAATTTTTCTAAGGAGGGTAGACTTGTCATACTCAAATTTTTTTTATTATTACTATTATAATACTGTGATTTGGAATTTGTTGCTTTATGGCCATGTGTCCCAAGGCCCTAACCCTAGCCCTACACCCTACCCATAACCCTAACCCTAGCCCTAACCCTACCCATAACCCTAGCCCTAGGGGGGGTGCTAGGTGTCCCTACAAGGGATGGGGGGGGACACCTCACCCCCTACACTCTTCTACATGTATATATATATATACACTCCCACACTCCCTCACCAAGCAAAAGAAAAAAAAAAACAAACAAAACAAACACACACACACACCCATCACCCGACCCCTCCCCCCTAGCCTTGCTGCTGCCGCTGCCGCTCCCTCGCTGCTGCTGCCGCTGCTGTGCCGCCCGCCGCCGCCGCCAGCGCCGCCCGCCGCCGCCGGCCAGCCTCCGGCCCCCTCCTCTCCACTTCCTCCTCCTCCTCCTCCACTTCATCCCCACTCCATCATCATCATCTTCCTCCTCTTCCACTCCCAACCCAAAGAAAACCTAGGTAAAAATTTCTAATCCCTATTCTTCTTCCCCAATCTCTATTTTTCTAAACCTAGGTTAGAGTTGCTAACAAAACTCTATTGTTGTGGGGTTTGATTTAGGAATTGTGGAAGAAAAATCTAGGTCATCTCCAACACAAAGGCAAGTCCTCTCCCCCTTTCCCTCTTGGAAATTGGTTTTCAATATTCTACTTGTTATATATATATATATTATTTATTATTCAGTTTTTTTAAATTCTGAAATTTATGGAAATTCATGATAAGTTCAATTTTACAAATGTAAGATGGGTATAAGCATAGAAATTTGGAAAATGAACCATTTGTGGACACAATTATGTTTGTGTGTATAACTTGGACACATCGTTAGGACACAACACCAAAAATGGACACTTCGAATTATAAATTTGTGTGACTATATATGTATATATATATATATATATGTATATAGATGTGTGGATACAACTCTTGGAATAATTATATATGCATGAAACCTACATACGTGTATACATACATATATAAATACACACCTATATGCACTTGACTCAATATATGGATGCAAATTATGAATCTACAAGAGCATGAATACCTATGAGTCTTGACAACTTAGAAGTTCAACCTTTGGAAAATCAATATATATACAGATTTTATATTTCCTAGCATGGTTGTGTATACATGTGTTAGTATGGATATGTAGGAATGAATAAATGACAATTTAACATTATATTTCAAATCTGTCCTTATTAGAATTATATTTAATTATCATGCGCTATCATGATTAACTAGTTAAAATAGATGGTTTTAGGCACCTATATGTTAGCATAACCTTATGTCTATAAATTCTCAATATTAAACTCTCTTGCATTTTCAAGGAATTAAATTATGGTACATAGTAAACATAAGTTAAATTTGGACTTTTGGATTTACCTTGTATGAGAATAACATCATGTCAAAGTTGCAAGGATTACAAAATTATTTTGCATATGGTTTTGGAATAAATTTTGATATCATTATGCTACTAACAAGTTTTGTTTTGAAACTTGGATAGTGTTTAGCACAAACCCCAAAGAAATCGCTTAATTCGCTTAATTGCTTGCTAAGGTAAGAAAGCCAAAAAAAATTTCATATATATATTAAATGCGTGGTTCCGGTGTTGAGAGTTGCTCCACCGAAGGGGTCGGCGTACCCGGATATTAAATACGTGGTTCCGGTGTTGAGGGTTGCTCCACCGAAGGGGTCGGCGAGCCCGTATATCTCTTATATCATGTTTTGTAAATTGTCGGAGCTCCTAAATACAAAGGAGACTCTGCCGAAATTTTTGAAAAATTTTAGGAGATAGACAAATTTCTGATTTCGGAAATTTTAGAATCATTGGGTGGGGAGGACAACTGAATATCCCTAGATATCCCGTAACATAATAACCATAAAAAGCTGATCAGCGATTCCTGAATATCCTGATGAGTACTTCTATATAAGTACTAGCCCAAGAGAGGCTCCTGTCCTGCTACTTCTATTTCGACAGTAACATCGAATAGATTGGTTTTAGCCCAAGGGAGGCTCCGAATTCACAGCCTGATCCCAGGTTAACGGGATTGTTCACGGGAATTATTTAGGGAATTAATTCAGAGTACTGTTCTCAAAATTGCATTGCATTTAGTCTACTAAATTTCATCTTACTCCAGTAAATAACTCCACCTATCAAAGGTAGGTAGTTTCTTGATTGCTCAAGGGAAGCAAAATCCTACTGAGAGCTCAAGGGAAGCTCAGAATATCTTACAATCTATGGAGTAGGATGTCATTTACATTTCCTTGATTTTGTGAAGTAAACACATATAATATTGCTAGTTGGCATATTTCTTTCTTTTGAAGAACTGCATCTTTCTTTTGCATACTTTACCGTCCTTGACCGAGGACTTGCTTGTCGTTTTCTAAAACGACCTAGTATTGTTCACTAGGTGAAGAAGAGGACGTCTCCGCCGAAGTAACGCCGCAGTACGACGAGGAATAATCGTCTGGACAACTTGCTAGTTATCTCTTTCGTAATAAGTTTGTAAAAGTATTTTTGATGAAGTCCTGTATAACAATTTCCATATGTATAATAAGTTGTAATCTCTGGCATTTTCCATTTTTGCTGATGTTTACGGGCGACAATCGCGGATTTTCGGCGCGTAGCCTGGGGATGTGTATGACGTCACCATTCCATTTGGGAAGTGGGACGTGACACTAGACGTCCACTTTACCTAGGTATCTTGGTAGGTAACCTATGTATAGGCTAGTATCCTACTACCCTAGGGAGCACGGGTCAAAATACCAAGCGTAGCTAGGCTAACTTGATATTCACCTAGGCTAGAAATTTACCTTAGAAAAGGGTAAATTAGGATATTGGCCTACGGCCAAGATTTGAGTTTCGAAGTCCAAGATGGACTTGGATATGGGTTGTAGAGATTGGTAATGATTAGAAATAGTCGCCTAGACCTAGTCTTGACCCCGGTTGACCACGGTTGACTTTTTAGACCAAAAGTCAACTATGGGTCAACACTTTACCCAATTTAGTCCCAAATTCCATTAAACTTGGACAGTTGACCAAAAGTCAACTATTAGTCAGCATTGACCTAGGATTGACCTAGGATTGACCTAGAGTTGACCAAAGTTGACCAGTTGACCAAAAGTCAACTGTAAGTCAACCGTTGACTTAAATTGACCTAGATTAATTCCGTTTGACTTGTATTGACCTAGTTTGACCTAGCTAGACCTAGAATGACTTAGATCGACCATGTACAATCTAGTTTGACCTTGTTCGATCTAGATTGACTTAGTTTGACATGTCTTGACCTAGAATGACTTAATAGGGTTTAAATTGATTTGACTTTACTTCCTAAACATAGTATTGATACGTCTTGTTCTCTATAGGTCCTCGAGACGCTACGTTGGATCCCGTTGACATATTTCATCATATTACAGGCGAGTACATTCTCTGACACTTTTCTAATTTATGATGATTGTTATGATTCATGTAATTAGTGTAGATATGCTTGTTCTCGACACGTTGGTCACACGGATTGGTATTCATGGATCCCGACATGAGATGTTAATCCTCGTTATCTTGGTATATCTTGTGCAAGCCCCTTATAGTTCTTGTGCAATATATGGACACCGATTTCTCGAGGAGACTTGCTCCCTTCTCGTAGAATCCCGTGTCATAACGTGTCTTGCTTGGATCCACTCTACCAGTCGGGGGCGGGGAGTACTAGTGTAGATGTGTGGTCATTATCTGCCTTGTTAATTCTTGTAGACCTTGAATGCTACCAATCCTACACTCCACGTAGGATTGGCTGATCAGTAGACCTTGTGCAGACCCAAGCCGGCCACATATTGTAGCTAGTACTCACACACCTAGATATATGATTTCTTGATTCTTGTACATGCCATGATCAGTTTACTTGCCTTGTTCTAGCTCTAGATTTATAGCTTACCTTGCCATGATACTCACATGTACATTCCATGATTTTCTTGTATATACTCTCTATTTACTGTCTTATAGCTTTTGTCATATCTTGTGAACTGTTGTTAGTTGATTGTACTCGTTCCATCCTGACTGGATATGTTGACAAAATATTACAGATGCTGATGAGGGGGATTACTGTACCTACTACGGTCCGGATGACATAGTAGGCCTAGACTTGGAGACTTTGGTCCAGCAGGGCTTAGCTCCGCCTGACGAGACTTTACCTATTGCTTAGTTTAGAGTAGGTCTTTTGTACTGGACCTTGTCTCCAGCTACTTTTGAGACTGTTATTATTATGGATTGTATTAGAGACTTGGACTTGTATATTATTTGTGTTTGGACTTGACAGGTTATTATTTTACCGACTTGTTGTCTTTATCTTTCTGTCTTTACTTTATCATCTTAGAGTAGTGATTGAGCACTCATATATATTCATTGCTTGTCCTCCGTTCGGAGTTGACCATATTCTCGACAGGTTTTTGATATATATATATAAACTGTTGTTAGAGTAGAAAACCTACAGCGTTCCACGCCGTTTTTACGGTGAGGGCTTGGCGTTGTCACGTACACGTGCCCTTATAACAGGTGCGGGTCGTGACACGTTTTTAGTGGTGGCCCATGCAGGTCCTGAAGTCGTAATTAGTGCGATGTCGTAGCGGCACTCGTCTTAGAGTGTTGACTACGAGCATGTGTTACACATAGGAGGTAGTAGGCTAGGAGTGCTCAATCACAGTAGGATCTTTTCTTGCTTATCTTGCTTACCGTCTTTGATATTGATGTTGCATTCAAATTGTCATCCTTGATATAATATTTCACGTGCCGTATTGATTTCCTTCTTTATTTCTATCTTCAGGATGGTGCAGACCAGGTCCCAGCATCCTGAGTCCGCGGATGCGAAGAGGTCTGCTATGACTCGCGGACCTGATCCGGACACTCCTGCTGCAGTCGGGGTGTCGGTAGCAGCAGCTCTTGGGGGCGCTCCTCCGCTGGTTACGAGGGCTGACCCCAGGGTTACTACGACTTTTCCGGCCGTAGAACCAGTGGTTGATGCGGGCGCTATTCCTCCTGCTGTGCAGCGGATTCCTCCGCTAGTTGCAGACATACTTCCACCTCCACCTCCTCTGCCTACAGATATTGGGCAGATGCTTACCTTCCTCCAGCAGATGCTGGAGACTCAGAGAGCCCAGGCCGAGGCTCAGCAGAGGCAGACAGACGCGATACGTCAGGGCATGGAGGATGCCCATCAGTTGGCCCTTGCAGCCATGGAGCAGAGGGCTCCGCATCCGGGGACGCGACCGAGGTACGGAGATATCCAGGACTTCAAGAAGCTCGGGCCCTGTGACTTTAGCGGGACCGAGGGTGTGGTCTATGCAGATAATTGGCTCGAGGATATCGAGCGGCAGATGAGGGCCTCCCGCCTGGCAGACGACCTGAAGGTCGAGGCGGTAGGTTTGCAGTTGCTAGACATTGCACGCACCTGGTTCAGAAACGAGCCAGTCCTAGCTGGAGAGGGCCATACTTGGGCAGAGTTTAAGCTCCTCTTCAAGGAGAAGTTCTTTTCCCCCACGGACAAGATTGACCTGGTGTGGCAGTTCTAGGATCTGCAGCAGGGCAGTTTATCTGTGGAGGAGTACGCAGCGGAGTTCGGCCGTCTGAGCCGATACGCAGAGTACATGGTTCGAGACCCGGAGATCAGGGCGAGCCGTTTCAGGGAGGGGCTGACTTGGGATATCAAGATCCCCATTCCCTCCTTCTATGAGACTTATACCCAGATCTATGCGGAGGCCCGCAAGGTAGAGCGGGAGTGGGGCTTGAAGCCCAAGAGGGAGCGTGATCTTTTCTTGGGGGCTACTAGCAGCGCGGGGGCTGCTAAGCGTCCTCAGCTTCAGCATCGTTCTTTTCAGCATCACTAGCCGCAGGTGCAGGCCAAAGCACCGGTTCAGCAGCAGGTGCAGCACACTCAGCAGAGGCAGGCACAGCATGGGGTTCCTTGCAGCTACTGTAAGAAGCTCGGTCACATCTGGGAGGTCTGTCGGAAGAGGCTGGGCATGTGCCTCTACTGCGGGGAGGTTGGACATCAGTTGAGGGATTGTCCTGCGAACCCTTGTAGGGTACCCCGTGGAGCGGTAGCAGCTTAGGGGGCACCGACGAGAGTACCTGCAGTACAGCCGAGGGGTCCACTTCCAACCCAGCAGCAGTGGTGTGTTCAGCACCACCAGCAGCGGGGTGGTCAGGGTAGAGCCTTTGCTCTTACAGCCGAGGAGATGGAGCCTATTGCAGATGTAGTCGCAGGTTCTATTCTACTCGATTCTTTTCCAGCTTTAGCCTTGTTTGATTCTGGTGCTACGTACAGTTTTGTGTCTGTTTCATTTGCTCTTAGGCACAATATCATTGTTGAGTATCTTGGTAGGACTTGCAAGATTATGACTGGGAATGGCATCATCCTGGTTAATAATGTTTGCAAGGGGCGAAGAGTTTCATTGAGAGGCCGGGAGCTGAGTGCGTGTTTGCTTGTAATGCCACTTTCGAGTTACGATGTGGTACTCGGTATGGACTGGTTGAGCATGCACCACGCTAGCATCGACTGCAGAGGGGGCAAGATTCTGTTTAGGCCGCCGAAAGAGCCGGAGTATGAGTTCACTAGGGGTGCAGTGGAGCAGGGAGATGGATTCTACGGAGCGTTATTGGCGGGGCCGGTGTTGCCACATCCACTTATTGCTGAGTTCTTGGATGTCTTTCCCGAGAAGCTGCTCGGGATGCCGCCAGATCGTGATGTTGAGTTTTCTATAGACCTAGTGCCGGGCGCTGAGCCTATCTCCCAGCATGTCTATAGAATCAACAATAGTGAGTTAGCGGAGATGAAGAGACAGGTCGACGAGCTGGAGGACAAGGGCTTTATTCGATCTAGTTCTTCACCTTGGGGCGCGCCAGTTCTTTTCGTCCCCAAGAAAGATGGTACGGTACGTCTGTGTATTGATTACAGGGCGCTCAACAACCTTACCATCAAGAACAAGTATCCTTTGCCAAGGATTGATGACTTGTTCGACCAGTTGAGCGGGGCGAGAGTGTTCTCGAAGATCGACTTGCGTACCGGGTACCATCAGCTGAAGGTAAAGCGGGATGACATTTTGAAGACTGCCTTTCGGACTCGCTATGGCCAGTATGAGTATACCGTCATGCCGTTTGGGTTGACCAACGCCCCGGCAGTATTCATGAACTTGATGAACAAGGTATTTCATCAGTACCTTGACAAGTTCGTGGTGGTCTTCATTGATGACATTCTCATCTATTCAAAGACACCAGAGGAGCACAAGGAGCACCTGAGGATTGTGTTGGACACTCTCAGGAGGGAGCAGCTGTATGGGAAGCTGTCCAAGTGTGAGTTCTTCTTGGATCGCGTGGAGTTCACTACCAAAATTTATCGATTTAGCGACGGCCCTATCCGTCGCCAATCCGACGGTAATTACGATTAGCGACCGATAACTGACGGATTTTGGCCAAAAAAATCCGTCGGCAATCAGCTCGTCGCTAATAACGGTCCGTCGCTACGTAGTCGTGAAGCGACGGAATAGCGACCGCTTTTCGACTTCACAATACGAAACTTTAGCAACGCGTTTTCGACGGACTCTCGTCCATTTCAAATTTTAAGTACTGAACTGTGTAAACAATAGCGACGTAAAATTTTGTCAGTAACCCGTCGTAATAACGTATCACAGCGTATCGTTCCGTCGCTAAGCCGTCGATTAGCGATCGATAACAAAGGACGGATTAGCGATGGTTTTCTGACGGAAAATTCGTCGATCAGCTTCTGGAAATTCATGTCATTTCCAGCAACATGGCGACGGATAAGTCGTCGCTATTCCGTCGATATTTATCGACGGAATATGGACGGATTAACCGTCGATCTTTTTCTGGAAATTCTTGGTATTTCCAGAACAAGTGCGACGGATAGGTAGTCGCTATTCCGTCGAACAATGTACCATACCGACGGATAATCCGTCGACAATCAGTCGCTACCTGGAAACATTTTCAAATCTCCAGTTAGCGACGGAATAGTCGTCGAAAAGTAGTCGGAAACTGGTAGTAACCGTCGCAAAACGGTCACAAGTCCGTCGCTAACTGAGAATATTTTGAAAAAAAATTACAGCGCTTTCACTTTTCGCAAAAATTTGCATAAACCAAACCAATATATAATGCACACCAATTATCCAACAATCACATAGACCAAATATATTATGCACACCAATTATCCAAGAATCACATAGACCAAATATGCACATACGAATTTAATGCACACCAATTATCCAGGAATCATATAGACCAAACCAAATTAATATAAAATAGACATCAATTATCCGGAAGAGTAACCTAATATCCATCGTTATAATCCGATCATAGCACAAATATTCCAAATTTTTCAGAAATATTCCAAAACACATAGGAAAGAGTTGGCCAGTTACAGTAACCTAATATCCATCGTTATAATCCGATCATAGCACAAATATTCCAAAATTTTCACAAATATTCCAAAACACATAGGTTGTAAAGGTGGCCAGTTACAGTAACCTAATATCCATCGTTATAATCCGATCATAGCACAAATATTCCAAATTTTTCACAAATATTCCAAAACACATAGGAAAATCAACTTTGGCCTCAACAAAGACCACAAGTCAGACGATGAATCCTCACAGCCAGGGATGATAGTTGCGTTGAGGCATGTACCATTCTATCAGCCACTTTGTATACGAAGGTTCAATCTGGTTGAGGTCTTCTGTAGGGACAGGAGGGTCGGTCCCGATGCTACTACTCTCTGACGGTGGCTCCTCCTTAGCTTCAAGCTTGGGAGCAATCTCTTCCCTGATGGTCACCGGTTCTTCCTTGACGTCCTCGACCTTTGGTAACACCTTCTCCTTAACAGTCACCGGCTCTTGTTTGACGACGGAGACTTCCTCCGTGTCGACCTCCAAGGGTTTCTTGCCTTGACCACTTCCTCGACTAGCAGCACCACCTCGACGAGTCCTAGGAGCCATCTTTCTGACAACAGAAATTTTTATATAGGGTAAAGAAATTTACTCAAGTTATAAAAGTTGTGACGTTGGTTTTTTGCGTTCATCATCATTAGAGGGAGCAGCACTGGAAAAGTTGTGACGTTGGTAGCATGAGAGAGTAAAAATCTGTATCACAAGACTAACAGAATTACTATGTAATCATGTACTCACCAATAACCGGATGTAACTGGAGTCGTTGGGCCTATCGTGCAATAATTTGTGGATCCGCTGGTATAGGCCAGATGTACTTAGTATCTAGTGTATCAGATTAGTATCGGTCTATCGGTTTGGTATAGGACGTATCATATTGGTATTGGCCTTAACAAATTGGTATCGTCCTATATCTGATATGTACATGTATCGGCCGAATAGCTAGGATTCATATTGGCCTTATCGATTTGGTATTGGTCATATCCGATAGGTATCGGCCGTGTTGGATTAGTATAGACTATTTCGGATTAGTATCGTGGAAGGTTTAGTAACAACTGTACTTGGATTTCTCTCTTCTCGAGCTAGAATACCATTGCAAGAGAATCACCAGATCGTGATTGGCCAGTTACAGTAACATACATACTTCCTTTTCCATCAAGAAAAGCGAGATTGAAAAGAAAGTATGTATGTTCTGTAACTGGCCATTTACGCTCTCGTGACTCTCTTGCAATGGTAATCTAGCTCTAGAAGAGAGAAATCCAAGTACAGTTGTTACTAAACCTTCCACGATACTAATCCGAAATGGTATATAATAATCCAACACGGCCGATACCTATCGGATATGACCGATACCAAATCGATAAGGCTAATATGAATCCTAGCTATACGGCCGATACATATCGGATAGGACGATACCAATTCGCTAAGACCAATACCAACCGATACGGCCCATACCAAAACGATAAATCGATATTAATCCGATACGGTCAATACTTATAAGTACCTACGGTCCAGGAGGTTGATCCACTATAGTACATCCATGTACGATCAACGAAGTAACAATCCATTTTAATTTGGATGTGAAAATCTGTATCGTAAGACAAACTAAACATAATCAGTTCTATTTCACATGCTTAATTGCCAAGTATGGGAACGAATGGCTCAGAATACAACCCAAAATTCATTCTATCATACATTAGTGTGAATCATCTACGTTCTGTACATATAGTGTAGTATATGTTCTTATCGTATCTAGTATCTGAAAGATGTAACAGAATCAAGATGAACTCACATAGATTACAGGTGCCCCACATTTGAGTGCTACACCAAGACTCACCGTGATGAGGTTAGTGATTTATTTAACCTAATATAGTAATCTTGTAATTTAAAGTTGGAAGAACATGCAAGTAGCCTTATAGTTTCTGTCTCGCCAGTCGAATGGCTTAATTGCCAAGTATCGAAACGAATGGCTCAGAACACAACCCGAGATTCATTCTAGCATACATTAGTGAGTTCATCTTGATTCTGTTACGTCCTTCAGATACTAGATACGATAAGAACATATACTACACCATATGTACAGAACATAGATGATTCACACTAACGTATGCTAGAATGAATCTTGGCTTGTGTTCTGAGCCATCCGTTCTGATCAAGCATCTTCCTTCTCCTCTCCTCCACTATGGCTCTGAACAAATCTGCTCCTCCCTCTACTTCCCTTCTTCTTATTTGACTCTTTCAGCCACATATGACATCCAGCTCAAGTGTAGAGTCGGGGGAAAAGAAGTGGGCAGAAAGAGGAGGGGGAAGCAGCACAGCCGACGACATGACCCAGAGGAAGTACAGAGGTTTTCTTCAACAGACGTAGGAGAACTATAAGGATATATCTTTTCACAACATATCACCTTGTCAAAGACCCTTAATGTGACAATCATGTTACCGCGGTGTCGGAAGACTAACATGTCATAATTTTTTAAGCCGTGTGTTTTGACATAATCCTCAAAACTCTTTCCTGCTACGTAATAATGCAAGATTACTACATAGGAAGAAAGAGTTGGGAAGATTATATCAAAACACACGGCTTAAAAACTTATGACATGTTAGTCTTCCGACACCGCGGTAACATGATATTCACATGAAGGGTCTTTGACAAGAAAACATGTTATGAAAAGATATATCCTTATAGTTCTCCTACGGCTGTTGAAGAAAACCTCTGTACTTCCTCCGGGTCATGCCGTCGGCTGTGCTGCTTCCCCCTCCTCTTCCTGTCCACTTCTTCTTCTCCGACTCTACACTTGAGCTGGATGTCATATGTGGCTGAGAGAGTCAAATAAGAAGAAGGAAAGTAGAGGAAGGAGCAGATTTGTTCAGAGCCATGGTGGAAGAGAGGAGAAGGAAGATGCTTGATCAGAACGGATGGCTCAGAACACAAGCCAAGATTCATTCTAGCATACATTAGTGTGAATCATCTATGTTCTGTACATATGGTGTAGTATATGTTCTTATCGTATCTAGTATCTGAAGGACGTAACAGAATCAAGATGAACTCACTAATGTAATACTAAGACATTATCTACTACTATATAAGATATAGTGATAGATTGTCGTATCATCATTGCCGAGGGATGAGGGTCGGAGGACAGTCAACTTTATCTAAGGCTACTTGCATAATTTCTGCCTCGCCAGTCGAATGGCTGCAGGGACTATGTCCTGATCACCATGGCGTACCGTAGACTAATGCAAATGGAGCTGGAAATATCCGTCGCTAACCGGTCACTAGTCCGTCGGTAACTGAGAATTTTTTTTAAAAAAAAATTACAGCACTTTCCCTGTTCACAAAAATATGCATAAACCAAACCAATATATAATGCACCCAATTATCCAACAATCACATAGACCAAATATGCACATACGAATTTAATGCACACCAATTATCCACGAATCATATAGACCAAACCAAATTAATATAAAATAGACATCAATTATCTTGAAGAGTAACCTAATATCCGTCGTTATAATTCGATTTATCTTTTCCCTCCTTTATCTACGGATACATAATTTCTGCCTCGCCAGTCGAATGCCTCGAGTACAAGGCGGCAATGATGTTTATGTGAAGAAGAGGTACAAAATTTCTTTTCTTATGACCCGCGTCAGAGGAGGAGAGGAAACCAGTAGCGCGGCGACGAGTGCGAGTCAGAGCTCCGGGCCGGCAAAGAGGACCCGTTCCCATATCCAAGAAGCAAAAGAGAGTCGAGGATTCTGATAGGTTGTCGTATCATCATTGCCGAGGGATGATGGTCGGAGGATAGTCAACTTTATCTACGGCTACATAGTTTCTGCCTCGCCAGTCGAATGGCTGCAGGGACTATGTCCTGATCACCATATCGTACCGTAGATTAATACAAATGGAGCTGGAGCCAAAATACAGAAACCAAAATACAAAATACAGAAACCAAAATACAAAATACAGAAACCAAAATAAAAAATACAGAAACCAAAATACAAAATACAGAAACCAAAATACAAAATATAGAAACCAAAATATAAAATATAGAATCCAAAATAGGACCCTCTGTGAGAACGGATGGCTCAGAACACAACCCAACCGGCGAGGATACTTTGAGAGATCCATCTGAGAGGGACGTATACTCTGAGAGATCACCTTTACAAAAATTATATCAGTAGTGGGATCGAGTGTTGGAGGAGATACTATCAAAGTATACGTCCTAGTCAGATGGGTCTCTCACCGTTACTATTTTTTCCTGACAGCATGGTGGATGTGCTCCGTCCACATATTCTTGCTCCGAGCCAAAACTTTGTCCCAGAGCTCAAGTGGACATCCTTGGTGTAGAGCTCGAGTGAGAGGTTCCTGACAGCATGGTGGTCTCCTTTGTTAAAGTATCCGTGTTCGTCCCACAACCAATGTTGGATGAGCACGGATACTTTGACAAAGGAGGCCACCATGCTGTCAGGAACCTCTCACTCGAGCTCTACATGAAGGATGTCCACTTGAGCTCCGGGGCAAAGTTTTGGCTCGAAGCAAGAATCTATTGACGGAGCACATCCACCTTGCTGTCAGAAAAAAATAGTAACGGTGAGAGACCCATCTGAGTATGACGTATACTCTGATAGTATCTCCTCCAACACTCGATTCCACTACTGATATCATTCTTGTAAAGGTGATATCTCAGAGTATACGTCCTATACAGATGGATCTCTCAGAGTATCCTCTAGTGATAGGTTGTCGTATCATCACTGCCGAGGGATGAGGGTCGGAGAACAGTCAACTTTATCTACGGATACATAGTTTCTGTCTCGCCAGTCGAATGGCTGCAGGGACTATGTCCTGATCACCATGTCGTAGTCCAATACAATCCAGAGATTGACACAGTTCTAGTTCATATATGTAGTCCAATACAAATAGTCTAATACAAAAACAACTCAATACAAATAGTCCAATACAAATAAGTACTAATAGCTAATGAGAACCACGCTGCTCACGCAAACGCTCAGTGATACGATCACGCAACCACCTCGAAAAAGCGAGATTTTTGGCGTGAGGAGAGATGTCGTCCCTTGCAAGGACTGCTTGAAGAGAACTCCCGGTCTCACTAGCTACCGGTGCTGGATGAATAGAACTCCCAGTCTCACTAGCAACCGGTGCCACTTCCTCCTTAACTGTAGGAGGAGCCACCTCAGCATTCACTGTTTTCCTCAAACGACGTGCCGCTCCTCGGGTCATGGGTGCCATCTGGTAAGATCGATAGTCACAAATAATATAATTGTAACATAAGGAAGCTAACTAAAGAAACCATCATATAATTTGAGTACATTTTCGAAAGTCGATAAAGTATAAAAATTCGATTTTTTGCCAAGTGTGAGAACGGATGGTTCAGAACACAACCCAAGATTCATTCAAGCATACATTAGTGTGAATCATCTATGTTCTGTACATATGGTGTAGTATATATTCTTATCGTATCTAGTATCTGAAGAATGTAACAGAATCAAGATGAACTCACATAATGTAATACTAAGACATCATCTACTACTATATAAGATATAGTGATAGGTTGTCGTATCATCATTGCCGAGGGGATGAGGGTCGGAAGACAGTCAACTTTATCTACGGCTACATAGTTTCTGCCTCGCCAGTCGAATGGCTGCAGGGACTATGTCCTGATCACCATGTCGTACCATAGATTAATGTAAATTGAGCTGGAACTGGAGCCAAAATAAAGTACTACTTCCCCATGTCGTACCATTAATTACTCTCTCTCTCTCTCTCTCTCTCCTCCCCCCTCCCGCGCTCTCACTCTCTCCGGCGCTCTCACACTACTAATTTCTATGTGTTTTAAGTGTAAGAACGGATGGCTCAGAACACAACCCAAAATTCATTCTAGCATACATTAGTGTGAATTATCTATATTCTGTATACATATCGTATAGTATATGTTCTTATCGTATCTAGTATCTGAAGGATATAACAGAATCAAGATGAACTCACTTAATGTAATACTAAGACATCATCTACTACTATATAAGATATAGTGATAGGTTGTCGTATCATCATTGCCGAGGGATGAGGGTCGAAAGACAGTCAACTTTATCTACGGCTACATAGTTTCTGCCTCGCCAGTCGAATGGCTGCAGGGACTATGTCCTGATCACCATGTCGTACCGTAGATTAATGCAAATTGAGCTGGAAATATCCGTCGCTAACCGGTAACTAGTCCGTCGCTAACTGAGATTGTCACATACACATATGTATATCACAGCTAGATGTATAGATATATACATCTATACAGAAGCACACAACTGATAGAACTCGTACTGTCCTTGAGACAGTGAACATATATATACACCATGAATCCAAACCCCATATTCATATTTACGAATCCAAACACCACCAAACTAATGGAACACCCAATATGGATAACACATTATTTAGCCAATATATAAACTCAGATGAATTTGAGAAGCAAAGCCACCCGCCGCCCCCGACCAAAGCCCGCCGCCCCAAGCCAGCCGCCCAGTCCAGTAGTTCGGTTGCATATATATATATGAAAAGTGCTTATGGCTGTGCGTCGGTTGCAAATAGTTCCGACGCCCCCGCCCCAAGCCAGCCGCCCAGCCCCCGATGCCGCCGCCCCAAGCCCACTGCCAAGCCCCCGACCCAAGCCAGCCGCCCAGCCACCGACACCCCAAGCCCACCGCCCAGCCCCCGACCCAAGCCAGCCGCCCAGCCCGCGATGCCCCAAGCCTACCGCCCAGCCCCCAACCCCAAGCCCGCCTCCCAGACCCCGACGCCCCCGTCCCAAGCCCACCGCCCAGACCCCGCCCCAAGCCAGCCGCCCAGCCCCCGACGCCCCAACCCCAAGCCCGCCTCCCAGACCCCGATGCCCCCGCCCCAAGCCCACCGCCCAGACCCCGCCCCAAGCCAGTCGCTCAGCCCCCGACGCCGCCGCCCCAAGCCCACCGCCCAGCCCCTGACCCAAGCCAGCCGTCCAGCCACCGACGCCCCAGCCCCAAGCCCGCCTCCCAGACCCCGACGCCCCCACCCCAAGCCCACCGTCCAGCTCCCGACCCAAGCCAGCCGCCCAGCCCCCGACGCCCCCGCCCCAAGCCAGCCGCCCAGCCCCCGACACCCGCCGCCCCAAGCCCACCGCCCAGCCTCCGACCCAAGCCAGCCGCCCGACGCCACAGCCCCAAGCCCGCCTCCCAGACCCCAAAAGAGAGAGAGAGAGATCGAGAGAGAGAGAGAGATGGGGGGTTACCTTCGAGAGAGAGAGAGGAGAGGACGCCGACGCCGACGACGACACCGACGCCGATCACCGAAGCCGACACCCGACGAGAGAGAGAGAGAGAGAGAGGAGAGAGAGTGAATTTGGGGGGAATGCGAAAAGTTCTTCCGCCGTTTCATTTAAAGTCTGGTACGTATATATAGCGACTGAATAGCGACGGAAGATAATCCGTCGCCACGTAGTCGCCATGTTTGATACGTGCCGACTGAATATCCGTCGCTACATAGTCGAAGATATGTCCCGCCAATTCTCTACATAATTCCCGCCAAATAATCGACTACGTAGCGACGACTGGGTATCCGTCGCTGTATTTTCGACAGTCTAGCGACGGACGTGCGACCTTTCCTCTCCCTAAAATTAAAATAAAAAATGGCAAAGGCATGTAGTCGGTACTCAGTCGCTGAGCAACCACGAAGCCGTCGGTAACACCGACGGCAATTTACCGTCGCTAAATATCCGTCGCTAATTGAGTGTATTTTGGTAGTGGTTCCTAGTCCATGTTGTCTCTGGCGAGGGGATTTCAGTGGATCCGAGGAAGATTTCTGCAGTGGAGTCCTGGTCGACACCGAGCTCAGTAGCAGAGGTTTGGAGTTTTCTGGGTCTGGCAGGTTATTACCGGAGGTTCGTGCAGGACTTTTCCAGGATTGCCCAGCCGATGACCCGCCTTACCAGGAAGGACGAGGAGTTTGTTTGGTCCGAGGAGTGCCAGGCCGCCTTCAAGGAGCTGAAGGCAAGGTTGACTACAGCTCCTATCTTGACGCTGCCATCTGGATCTGGTGGTTATACGATCTACAGTGATGCTTTAGGACGGGGTTTGGGTTGCGTTCTTCAGCAGCATGGGAAGGTGATTGCCTATTCATCTAGGCAGTTACGTCCTCATGAGAGGAACTACCCTACCCACGATCTGGAGCTGGCAGCGGTCATCTTTGCTTTGAAGCTGTGGAAACACTATCTGTACGAAGAGCGAGTTGAGATCTATACAGATCACAAGAGCTTGAAGTACGTGTTTACCCAGAAGGAGCTGAATATGAGGCAAAGACGATGGTTAGAGCTGATAAAGGATTTTGATATATCCTTATAGTACCATCCGGGAAAGGCCAACGTGGTCGCGGATGCTTTGAGCAGGTATCCCGTGGCCATGTGTTTAACGATGGATCATCACCTTCTGGCAGATCTGGAGAGTTTGGGCATAGAGGTGATAGTTCCAGGGTTCGAGGCGCAGATGTGGAGTCTCCAGGTGCAGTCAGAGCTGATGGACATGGTCAGGGCAGCTCAGTTTGAGGATGAGGCTCTGAGAGTCATCAGGGAGCAGGTCCAGGCAAGACTGTTGGATGAGTTCTCTATAGCGGGGGATGGGTCGTTAAGGCATGGTACCAGAATGTGTATACCAAGCGGAGGACTTCGGGAGGAGGTTCTTCAGGAGGCGCACCATTCTCAGTACTTTATGCATCCAGGAGCCAACAAGATGTATAGAGACTTGAGACAGTATGTTTGGTGGTATGGCATAAAACGTGAGGTGGCTCAGTTCGTTTCGAGATGCTTGGTGTGCCAGCAGGTGAAGGCCGGGAGGCAGAGACCCGGTGGATTGCTCCAGCCACTATCCATTCCTGAGTGGAAGTGGGAGCATATCACTATAGACTTTGTATCTGGGCTTCCGCGCTCTCCAGGAGGGAAGGATGCGATTTGGGTCATTGTTGATCGATTGACCAAATCGGGCCACTTTTTGCCTTTCAAAGTGGGTTTGTCGACGGAGAGGTTGGCCGAGATATACGTGCGACAGATAGTCCGATTGCACGGGGTTCCAGTGAGTATAGTCTAGGATCGGGATAGCCGATTCACTTCCCACTTCTGGAGGAGTTTACAGCTTAGCTTGGGCACATCGCTCAAGTTCAGTACCGCATACCACCCCCAGACAGACGGGCAGTCGGAGAGGACGATTCAGACCCTCGAGGATATGCTGCGTACCTGTGTCTTGGACTTCGGGGAATCTTGGGAGGACCACCTTCACTTGGTAGAGTTTGCTTACAACAACAACTACCAAGCCAGTATAGAGATGTCACTGTTTGCAAAAACAAAAGTATGATATTTATTTCACAAACTTTGTAAAGAATATTACAAGAATTTTGGGAAAGTACAACTATAGGAATCCGATCGGAATGACGATCGCTTTATCCCTTGGACGATGTAAACTTTGAAGACTTGAATCTCTGAAGAACACAGCAACACTTGGACAAAAAAAACTTTGATTTCTCTTGATTGTGTCCGTCCCCCATTGAATGGAAACGAAACTCTATTTATAGAGTTCTGAAATAACTGTTTTGGGCAGTTATTCTGGAGAGCGCCTGATTGAAGTGCGCCTGTTTTGAGCACGTATGACAAACTGCGCCTGTTTTCACTCCATTATCACGAACGTGCACCAACTGCTTTAGACACGTGGCATTATTTGATTGAAATACGCTTGGTCGTGTACAGTTAGTGGGACACGTGTTGGACATGTAGAGTGGTAGTTAGACGTTGAATTAGTCAAAGTGCGCCTGTTTCAGGGACACGTGGTAAGCTCTGAATTGATATTGTTTTGAACTGCGCCTTCTTCGTAGGCGCAATCTGCAAAGTGTGCTGAGTTTGGATAGAAGTAGGCGCAATCTGCGAAGTGTGCTTGATATAGTCAAAAGTAGGCGCAATCTGCGAAGTGTGCTTGATATAGTCAAAAGTAGGCGCAGTCCGTTGATAGCGCCTAGTTCTTTGATGTAGGCGCAATCTGTTTAGACAGCTGTCATATCTTCCTCGAGCGCCGCGCCATCATAGGAATGATAGCACCTTCTCGATCTTCGTGTTTGTCGGGTAATGATGACTCCACGTCAGCTAAGCGCGGTTTGTGAAATACGCCTCTATGATGCAGAAATAGGCGCGTTCTGTGTTTGTTGATGAAGTAGGCGCCATTTGTTTGTAGGCGCATTCTGATTAATCTGTTGAACTTAACTTAGGCACGGTTTGATTTTTGGACCTACAAAACCCCCTTCAAAGTTTTCGAATTTTGAATTTTCAAAAGTTCGAAATACTTTGAATTTCCATATGACCAAGTCAAACCGCGCTTGAATCTGCAAATCACCTCGTTGTGCTGAAGCGTCAAAAGGAGCTTAATACCAAGACTCATCATGAAGAGATGAATGCTCGTTTTGCTAATCTAAAACCCTTTGACTTCGAGTCAACAAGGAATCAAATTAGACAAAGGATTCTGAACTCTCAAAATGAAACGATAGCTGCTTTGAAAAGACGTGTTGCAGAGCTCAGTACCCGGCCTGTTGAATAATTTATTTTGTAATGTCTTTTTGTCTTTGATCAACTGTAATGGACTTTATTTTGAATGGAATGATATTTCAGATAATTCTATTTACTTGTTACATACCCTATTATAGGAGATAAGCAATAGAACGAGAAAACATATTCAGCGGTACAGGACGTGATATATTTTCTTGATGTAGAAAATAACTATATTCTTTATATCTTACTCAGAGGTAATGTGGACATGGCAAAATATAAATATCGAATATTTGTTATTTCAATAGACAACTTAGTCAGAGGTAATAGGGACGTAACAAGTTGCAAATAGAAAATATGTGAATTCTAATGGCGATGATGATATGATGAACGATTGAAAATGAACCGTCAGAATGAATGATTCATCAAAAATGTCTGCTGGGGATTTTAATGAATGAACCTTTAGATTCATCGAAAGGGGTGAACAGTCACCTCGATTCACGAAGAATCAGTAGGTTAGTATAAATAGTACAGGACTCATGAAGAATTTTATCACTGCCTTCAACAGGAAAGATGTCTTCCAACAACATGTCTAAGGAGACTGAAATCGTGCCGAAAGCCGAGAGCGTCACCGGGGAACCTTCTGCTGGGACAGAGAAGGGCGAAGGGTCGTCTGCACCCAGGCCTCTCGTCAACTCAGTCTTACCGGATCAAAAGGAGGTGGACGAAGGCTCCTCTGCACCAAAGCCTTCACAGGATATCCTCGACTTTCTGATAGAGCCGGGGAAGACGGCGGAAGAAGAGGCAAAGAGGATAGCTTTCCTCAAATTCTTGCTGAGTTCCGACAAAGATGTCTTCGACTCCTTTGCTGATTTTGCTTGTGAGAAGGAGGGGCTTGGCCCTCGTCCTAAGTTTGATAGGGATGATAGTGATCTCCCTTAATGTAATGTAATATCTTCTTTGAAAATAAAAAGAAATTTTATTTACATTGTCTGTCAAGAAATCTTTACACATTTATACGTAATATTTCTTAAGAAATTTGCCATTGATAGGCATCATAGCTATTCTGCCATCCATCTTTGTTAACTGGTAAGCACCATTGGAAAATACTTTGTTTACAACAAAAGGACCTTCCCATTTGGCATCGAACTTGCCCTTACTCATGTGAGTCATAGTCATAGGACGTCTGACTGTAAGGACTAAATCACCTTTCTGAAATGCTCGTACTTTAACTTTGCGATTAAAGGCTTTTGAGATACGGGCCTGGTATAACTCAATGTGATGTTGAGCCAAAAGCCTCTTTTCATCAAGTGCCTCCAACTCTTGCAATCGAAGTAGATCGTGTTCTCCGTTGTAAGTTCATTGGCAATGGCTATCCGCAGAGACGGGATTTGAATTTCCAGTGGCAGAACTGCTTCACAACCATATACCAAGGAAAAAGGTGTACAGCCGGTAGGATTGCGAACTGTAGTGCGATAAGCCCATAAACATTCGCCAAGCTTCTCACTCCAATTCCGTTTGTTAGTAGAGACAAACTTCTTGAGGAGTTTGATAATGGTTTTATTGAAAGCTTCAGCTAAACCGTTTGCTGCAGGGTTATAGGCTGTCGAAGCAACATTGTCGATGCGATGATCGTCACAGAACCGAGTGAACTTTTGACTAATGAACTGAGGTCCATTGTCATGAATGATTCGCTGCGGTACACCAAACCTGTATATCACATGGTGTTTGATGAAGTTGATGACACTGCTGGTTTTGACTTCAGCCAGAGGTATAGCCTCAGCCCACTTAGAGAAGTAGTCTGTGATGGCCAGGATAAACCGGTGCCCTTTAGAAGAAGGAGGGTTGATTGGGCCTATGATGTCCATGCCCCAAGCTTCAAAAGGCCAAGAAGCAGCCGTAGGATGTAGATATTCTAATGGTTGATGAATAAAATCTGCATGAATTTGACATGCTCTGCATTTCTTTGCGTATTCAATAGCATCGGAAACCATAGAAGGCCAGTAATAGCCCATACGACGAATACGATCTTGCAATTTAGGACCGGGTTGATGCGCTCCACAAACACCATCATGAGCTTCACGTAGTATTTGTTTTGCTTCATTACCAGCAAGACAACGTAATAGTAGACCATCATAAGTTCGTCGGTAGAGAGTTTTTGTTATATGATTATAATAGAAACGGAGAGATCGTCTTCGAATGCTGGTGGCTTCTTTGGAATCTTCAGGCAATATTCTATAGACTGCAAAATCAATGGAAGGAGTTCTCCAATCTTCATTGATGATATTGACCTCAGCAGAATTACTAAACTCAATATTGTGATTATTTTCAATACAAAATAACTCTCTGTTGGAAATAACAACCAACTACTGTCTTTGGACAGGAATCGCCAAGACTGCTGCAAGGTTTGCTAGAGCATCTGCTTCAGTGTTGTAAGCCCGACGAACGTATTCAATGTAGAAAGCTTTGAAGGAAATGGCCATAGCAATGGCTGCTTCATGATATGGAATCAAATCTTGATGACGAACTTCATATATTCCTCTAACCTGGTTAACAACCAGTTTAGAGTCACCGTATACTTCAAGATATTGTATGTCTAATTGTTTAGCCAGTTGAAGGCCGATAAGCAAAGCATTATACTCTGCAACATTGTTGGAACAAGGCTCATCCAAAGAATAAGCCCGTTGAATAGTTAGTCCTTCTGGCGAAACGAGCACAATCCCTACTCCTGCTATAATAATCCCATTTGGTCCAATTCTGGAAGCTCCGTCAAGAATAGACGCCATGTGGAAATTCTTCCGAGATCAGATTTGTTTCAAGCGTCTCATCAGGAATCTCGTCGTAGAGTTTAGAAGTCTCAGTAACGGATGAGCAGCTAAGAAATCGGCAAGGCTTGTCATTTACTGACTTTTGAGGTACATAAATCATGTCGTATTGGGCAAATAAGATAGCCCATGTAGCCAGCCTTGAATTGAGAGTACTGGGCTTCTTCATGAGTACCCGTAGAGGGTTAATTCGGGAGATGACATGGATTTTTGACCAATTATAGTGTCTTGTCTTTTGTACAGCGAACATTAAGGCTAAACATTCTTTCTCAACCATGCTATAATCGATGTTCGGCTCCGATCATAGTACGACTGAGATAGTAGATAGCCTGTTCATGTCCTTCTTTATTCTTTTGGGGCAAGTAAAGCACCCAATGAGTGATCCATTGCTCTGACATACATTAAGAAAGGTATGCCGGAGATTGGTGACACCAAGACTGGTGGGTTCATCAGATACTGTTTTATGTCCTCAATGCTTGTTGACATCTTCGGTCCAAACGAAAGATACACCTTTCTTCATGAGTTGTGTAAACGGTCTGCATCGTCCAGATAAATTCGAAATGAATCTCCTGATGTCGCAAGTCGACCTAGAAATCCTCGTAGCTCTTTTAGGTTGCGTGGAGGACGCATCTCTTGAATGGCTTTAATTTTCTCAGGATCTACGTGTATACCTTTAGAGGTAATAACAAAGCCGAGAAATTTACCATTAGAGACACCCAAGAATGACTTGGTGGATTCATTTGAGTTGATGTTTGGCGCATAATATGAAGATAGTTCTCAGTCTTGAATGTGATCTTCTTTCAGACGGCTTTTGACAGCAATGTCGTCAACATAGCATTCAACAGTCTTTCTCAAATGATCTCGAAAGATAATGCTCATGGCTCGTTGATAAGTTCACCGGCGTTCTTGAGACCAATGGCATCACAGTATAGCAATAACTCCTCGAGGGTACGAAAAGAAGTATGCTTTTCATCGTCAGAATTCATCTTGATTTGATTATATCCATAGAATCCATCCATAAAAGATAACCTCTCGAACCCACAGGTATTTTCAATCATGACATCGGTGATTGGAAGGGAAACTCATCCTTTGGACAAGCGTCGTTCAAATCCCGAAAATCAATGCAGACTCTGATTTTCCCAGTCTTCTTCAAAACTGGAACAACATAGCAACCCAGTCTGGATGTTGTTCTTCACGAAAAAGCCACAAGCGATGAGTTTTCGAACTTCTTCATCAATTGTATCCATCATTTCAGGTTTGAAGCACCGTGTTGTTTGTTAACAGGTTTTGCATTAGGTAATATATTCAACTTGTGCGTAGCAATTTTGGGATCTAAACCTGGCATGTCTTCGTAGCTCCAAGCAAGACTCAATATATTCGCGAATGAGAAGACAACTCCTGCTTATCATCTTCGGGAGATTCTTACTAATGAATATGGACGGGAAATACCGTTTCTCCTACATCAATTTGGATTAGCTGATCTTCGGTAGGTGGTTCTCGTTTTTCAAACCGGAGCTTCCACTGATTGTCCATCTTTTGTACCCAAGGATCAGTTTCAGGGCTTTCTTCGAAGTTATCATCAGTAGCATCGTTGTTGATATCTGGAAATTCAACTGAGACCATGTTGGAGGATATGGCAATACATGTACGGACCAATGCTAGTGTCAGAATCCCATGAAACTGTATCAGATGAAACAGTGCGTTCATCATCATCAGATTCAATAATTTTAGGAGCTATAGCCATAGTAGGAAATGTAAATACATAACCAAGGCCGAGCTTATTCCTCTTACTAGTAACATGAATAGGAGTTCGTCTCCCTCTTCCATAGTTGAGTCCACTCTTGAAATCATATCCCATTTTACGGATGATCTCTTTAGACTGAGTACTGTAACGACGGAGTTTAAATGTCCCGTGTCAACATGTTTGCAGTCTTCGGTATAAGAAAACTTTTGTTCTGGTCCTCTAATAAGATTATTGGACTTTCGTCACTTTTCGAGCAGGACTATAAGTATGAACTATCCGTTGATTCCAATGATACATCTGTCTGATAGGATTGTACAACTTCAATTGTGAGTGGCTTTAACCTATCTAACAGATTTAAATAACACTCAGCATGATATAACATCAGTATACTGTAAAGGAGATGCATCTTTATTGATATTTACAACAGTGTTTTACAGTAGACCTTTCCTTAGCAGGCTTAGTCAAATTGATAACAAGAGGAGAGAGAAGAACGAGGAGGAAGAGAAGGCTTGTTACGACAGGTCGATAACAAGTGGCTCAGAAGAGTGAGCTCCTTTTTTCCTTGGTCAGTCATAGAATTGTCTTCTTGGCAGGAAGTCGGATGACCAGTGTTCAGCAGTGGGGCTTAGGGACGCGCCTTTTGACAGGAATCACAAGAGTATCCTGTGACTTTGTTCTTGTTCTTTTTTGCTAGGAGGAAGATAGATGGTTAGTGGTTCAAAAGAAGAGGTTTGAGAAACACACCCTTTAACAGGAATTACAAGAGTGTCTTGAGATTCAGTTCCCTGCTCTTCTTCAATGTCTAAAGCCAAGACAACTTTCATGAACTCATCTTTGTACATGCGAGCATCGTTGCAGTATGCTTCGACGCCCTTGAAAGGATAGAGCAGCTTCTTTTTGGACTTCTCCTTTGTCTCAACATATTTGAAACATTGATGAAGAGTTGATGGCACAATATTATCTCATGAAGGACGGTCTTCCCAGAAGAGCATTAGGAACAACCATGGTTATCAATGGTAAAAGGTTACCTTTGTACGAAGATTGCCTATTTGGAATTTTAGGCGAATCTTGTCCAGAGGTTCACTTCTTCCTTGATTGAACCCCAGAATAGTAGTGATTGTACCAGTAAGAACGCGACAGGAATTTTCAAAGCATCCAACATTGTTTTAGGCATAATGCTGAGTGCAGAGCCTGGATCTATCAGGATACGATCGACCTTCATGGTATCAACATACCCTGTGAAATACAAAGGGCGATCATGTCGATTATCTTCCAGGAGCATGTCATCTTGCTGAAGGTAATATTTGGAATTAATTCCAACACGCTATGACAATGGAGACAAGAGAGAGGCTCTTTCTCCGGTTTCTTCAGAATTTCAAGGCAATTTTCTGCCTGCAACAAAGCTTCACTTAACGTCTCTCGAGTTCCTTAGAGAGGCGCAGAGCTCGAATATTGACAATCTGGCAGGAGTTTGGCCAGTTGAGCCAGTATATCAAGTTATCACGGCTTCTCGAGTCCGAGAAATGGACTTTTGAGAGCTTTATCGAAACGAGCTGGCTTGTTTCCCTTTATCAGTACTGCTTTTTAGCAGGAGGAGGAGTTGGGTTAGTTGAAGATGAAGAGGGTTGAATTTCAGGAGGCGTGTCAGGAGTGGAAGATGAGATTGGAGCTTCCTGATTCTCTGAGTATTCCCGTAAATAGGGCTTACCAGACCTGGTACCCATAAGATCTCTTCTTCATTTAATGGTTCAAGAGAAACCATATTACAACTTTTAAACTTGCTTTTGGAATTTTCTTTTGTTTAGATGAAGAAGAGGTGGAGGATTCAAAATCTGAGACCAGATCTGGATGAATCCACAAGATTTCCCTTTAGAAGTTGATAAAGGACAAGTCCTTTGTTTCAAAAGGTGGAAGGTTTACCAGCTCGAGAGTGGTTCGAGGAATGGGAACTACACCATCTCTATCTGCATTGGTGGAAATTCGCCAAACTGAACAGAGACGACATTAGCCGTCACCGTCTTTTCGTCCTGTTCAAGAGTCACTGCTCCAGATTTGATCATCTCTTGTATTTTTCCTTAAGCACATAACATGCTCGAGTAGGATGTCCGATAAATCTGTGGTAAACACAATATTAGATGATCCTTACCAACCTCTTCCGGTCTTTTAGGGTCGGTAATGCAGTTTGTTGCTTTTTGTAAGACATTCAAAGATACCCATGATGTCATCTTCATCAAAAGAGTATTCTTCTTTAGGACGTGGTGCTCTTTGAGGTTGTTGTGATGGAATAAGTGCAGATGAGCAACATTAACAGCCAGTGCATCGCTTGCTTCTCAAGTCAATGGCCAAAGATTCTTTAGGAGTAGATGTATCTTTGCCCCTCTTGTTATTTTGGCAATTGTTGTTAGAGTTTGAGCTATGATCGCCTTGGTCAGGATTCATATGAACTCCAATGTCTTGAATTTTTCAGCGCTAAGTTCTGCTGCTTTAGCATTGATAATGAAAGAAGGCCAGTCTTGGAATTGAGTTGCCCCTGTCCACATACTAACAATTGGCAAGAGATTATTCTTGCAAGTGTCAATGGTGACGGCAGATGGGGTCCCCATTGGCATCTTGAGAGCTTCGCGACGAAACCACTCAATAAATTGCTCAACAGGCTCATTATTTCTTTGTTTGATTTTAATGAGGGCTGACATAGTCATGTCATTGACGCCTTCATAAAATCGTTCAAGGAACATCTGTTTGAAACCAGCAAAAGAAGTGATACATCCTCTGGTAGACTTCGGTACCAGTCATAAGCAGCGCCAGTTAAGCAACTGACGAATACCCGAGTAGAAGGGCATCATTAGGCTGAAGAGGATCAGTCATCAATTCAAAATGATTAATATACTGATTGGGAGATAAAGTGCCATCGAACTGCATAATGGTGGGGAATTTGTATTTTGGCGGAACTGCATTTTCTTCCATTCGGTGGGATAGGGTTGTTTAATGCCCAACCGTTGTAAGCCTTCCCTTTGTGATAGGCTTCAAATTGATTCCGTAATTGTTCACAGCAGCATTAGCGTTCCCTGAAGATTGAGGATTACTAGATTGATTGGTGATGGCCGGAGGAGGAACTGTATGGTAAGCATCACCCCCACCAGTTTGGCTAAGAGTAACCTGAACTGGTACTGTGGTGACTGGAGGAGTGGTACCCCCAGACCAGGATTCTGAGGATGGAAGAAACCATGGTTCAGGAGTTATGACCGGTGGAATGTGCTGAGCCATAATAACATCATGCATTTTGCCATCATTTCGGCCATAGTCTTCAATTGTTCTTCTAGTGCAACAATCCTTTGATTCTGATTGTTAGAACCAGAAGCATCTTGTTCTTCAGTAACGTATGCTGTCACTTCTCGGGCCATGACAGATGACACAGTTTGTTCAGAGCCATCACTGTCGACAGCAAAGTCCGAATTACCCCCATCATGAGAAGTAGACCGATCACTGTAAGGGAGATTCCTTTGACCGATTGTTTCTCGCTTCGAGATCGAGTATGCTGGTAAATACCATCATCTGATTCTCTAAGTCGGTCAATAGTGCTGGCTAGGTCTCCGGATCTTTCCATGCTTGCATTTTCTACCCCAGAGTCTCTGGAAGTCATGTTGACGGAGGCAACATTACCTCTCTCTTCATCATCACTCTTTTGATCAACATAAGGGAAATTCAGACGCTCGAAGACAGAACGTTTGGTTGTTTGGCAACAACATTTGATAACCACTTCGTGAGGATGATTGCAATGATGAACTTGTGATTGTTTGGGAGAACTGGGGCTGATATTCCGTTTCTGCCTGAGATGATCCCGAAGATCAGAGACAACGGGATGAGAAGAAGTAGCAGGGATATACTCATAGATGACATTTGGAACATGATTCCGATTTCGTAACGTTCGATCCATGAGTATAAAGAGAGGTACTCATCTGATTGGCGTAATTGTCAGGATTCCTTGCCTCAAAAGGTTGATACTGAGGCAAGTTGATCTGCATGCTTGCGTTTTACAGAGGTAGGTTTTGATTAGGGTTTTCTATTAAGATATGTCCGTAAATCATTTAAACCGCCCTGGGAACCTCAGTTTGTGAAACTTGTAATTTGCCTTGTTCGGATCGTGAAATCCGCAAATTAGGCAATTCCTGAATATTTGCCTTGGGAGTAGGTAAAATACCTCTCTGATTAGTACGAGAACCCTTGTTAAGGAGGATATTCGTACTAATAGGTGCAGAGGCACTATCAGTTGGATCCTCCTCTCGATAACGAAGAAGACTTGGAAAAGGCCAGAGGACCTTTCCCATTGTTTTGAGATGAAAGGATAGCTAAAGAGCATTTCCCTCGTTATCTTTCAAGTTTTGAGCTTGGAAAGATTGGGAGAAGACCAAGGGGCCTTTTCCTTTTGATGGAATGGAAGAAGGAACAGCCAAAGGACTGTCCTCAGTAAACTGCGCCTGAGCAGTTTGGGTTTCTGGATTCTGGAGTGATTCGGAGTAGACTGCGCCTGAGCAGACTGCGCCTGAGTAGACTGCGCCTGTTTAGTCAGGGCAGCAGATGTATTGGATTGAGCCTTGGCAGCAGCAGAAGATTTGACTTGTGCCAATTTGGCACAAACTGTGCCAGAAGCAGGTTTGGTGGCAGACTGCGCCTGTTTCCCTAAGGAGAGAATAGACTGCGCCTGATTGTGAGGCAGAGATTGTGTTGTTTTGGCATGAACTGTGCCAAAAGATGGTTTGACAGCAGACTGCGCTGTTTCTCTAAGGAGAGAACAGACTGCGCCTGATTACCAGAGATAGACACTGGTGTCTTAGAAACAGCAGGTTGTGCCGAGAAAGTGGCAGCGTTCTTCATTAGAGAAGTAGCAGAGTTCTTGGGAGCCCACACTGAGCGAGTCTTGCTCTTGACGAAAGTCGTAGTGCGGCGAGGAGTGCTTTGTGCATTAATCAGTGCTTCGTAGGCCGTTTGGTCGACTTTCACGACCAAAGTCTTCTGCGTCGAGCCGATAGACGCCGTGTCACATTGAGTTGTCACCTTTTCATCAGAGGAAAAGGTCGTCCCCAGCAGAGTCGCCATTTTGTTTGCAAAAACAAATATGATATTTATTTCACAAACTTTGTAAAGAATATTACAAGAATTCTGGGAAAGTACAACTATAGGAATCCGATCGGAATGACGATCGCTTTATCCCTTGGACGATGTGAACTTTGAAGACTTGAATCTCTGAAGAACGCAGCAACACTTGGACAAAAAAACTCTTATTTCTCTTGATTGTGTCCGTCCCCCATTGAATGGAAACGAAACCTATTTATGAGTTCTGAAATAACTGTTTTGGGCAGTTATTCTGGAGAGCGCCTGATTGAAGTGCGCCTGTTTTGAGCACGTATGACAAACTGCGCCTGTTTTCACTCCATTATCACGAACGTGCACCAACTGCTTTAGACACGTGGCATTATTTGATTGAAATACGCTTGGTCGTGTACAGTTAGTGGGACACGTGTTGGACATGTAGAGTGGTAGTTAGACGTTGAATTAGTCAAAGTGCGCCTGTTTCAGGGACACGTGGTAAGCTCTGAATTGATGTTGTTTTGAACTGCGCCTTCTTCGTAGGCGCAATCTGCAAAGTGTGCTGAGTTTGGATAGAAGTAGGCGTAATCTCGAAGTGTGCTTGATATAGTTAAAAGTAGGCGCAATCTGCGAAGTGTGCTTGATATAGTCAAAAGTAGGCGCAGTCCGTTGATAGCGCCTAGTTCTTTGATGTAGGCGCAATCTGTTTAGACAGCTGTCATATCTTCCTCGAGCGCCGCGCCATCATAGGAATGATAGCGCCTTCTCGATCTTCGTGTTTGTCGGGTAATGATGACTCCACGTCAGCTAAGCGCGGTTTGTGAAATACGCCTCTATGATGCAGAAATAGGCGCGTTCTGTGTTTGTTGATGAAGTAGGCGCCATTTGTTTGTAGGCGCATTCTGATTAATCTGTTGAACTTAACTTAGGCGCGGTTTGATTTTTTGGACCTACAGTCACCTTTCGAGGCTCTATACGGACGGAGGTGCCGTACTTCCTTGTCTTGGGATGATGTCGGCGAGAGGGTTTTGCTTGGCCCTGAGATGGTGGTGGATGCTGCGGAGAAGGTCAGGGTTATCAGAGATAGACTTCGGGTGGCGCAGGATAGGCAGCGGCATTGGGCCGATAGCCACCGGAGGCCGTTGGAGTTTGAGGTATAATATAGATTTTCTAGTATTTGAGTCTGATTGTGATTGTTTTAGATCAAGCTCTAAGTCTTGTATTTTGTACTAGGTTGGTGATCTTGTGTTTCTGCAAATTTCTCCGACGCGTGGCACGATTCGTTTTGGTGGCAGCGGGAAGCTTAGTCCACGATACATCGGACCATTCCGTATCTTGGACAGGGTCGGTGCAGTGGCTTACCGACTGGAGTTACCGCCCGCACTAGAGGGAGTGCACTGCGTGTTCCACGTGTCGCAGCTGAGACGGTAAGTGGCAGATCCCAGTCACGTCTTGGACCACTCCGAGATCGAAGTGGGACCGAAACTCAGCTATCTAGAAAAGCCGGTTGAGATCTTGGACCGAAGAGAGAAGGTGCTCCGGAACCAGGTCATTCCCTTGGTTCGCGTTGCATGGAGACACCACTCTCCAGGTGAGTCCACTTGGGAGAGGGAGGATGACATGCGGGGCGATTCCCATATCTCTTCGAGCCTTGAGGTAAAATTCTTTCTTTTCTTTCCTTGTTCTATTCATGATTGCTGTGTTAGTTCTCATTCAATTTTGAGGACAAATTTTTTTTAAGGAGGGTAGATTTGTCACCCCCAGTTTTCGAATTAGGGGTATTTTTATCATTTTTCAAGTTTTATAATTTTTATGAATTTTATTTGATTTTATATGATTTTTAGGGATTTATTTGGTTTGGTTTGGATTTTATCCAATTCGGACTTAAGTTGGAGACCCGGGTAGCCTGGACACTAGTGGGACCCACATACTAGCTGGGCTTGGCCCACATACCATCCTAATTAGGTTAGAAACTATAAACCCAACTTCTATGGCTTAATTAGTCATTTTAGAGGCTTAATTGGTTAATTAGAAACAAACCGAACCAAACCGAAACAAATCGAACCCAAACTAAGTCTATTGGGTTTGGGGGCTTATTGGATCACCACCAAACCCAATATCCCCCCCATGGCCGGCCACAAGGTGAGCACCCCCCCCCCCCCATTTCTTCTTTACAAAGTAAACTCTCTCTCTCTCAAAATTTTTTCTTTCCAAGCTCTTCTTCCTCCAAGGAAACCTATTCTAGGTATGCATTTAATTCACTATTTATTACTCTTTTGCATTTAATTTCTTCACAATAAATGGAGAGGAGAGATTCTCCATACTTTGCCCATAAATTTCATAGGGTTCCCTAAAAATCTAGGTTAGAGATTTATTAGGGGTTTTCTATTTTGAGTGGTATATATATATATATATATATATATATATATATATATATATATATATATATATATATATATTATATATATATATATAATATGTGTGTGTGTGTGGGTGTGTGTGTATGTATTATATAAGTATTTGTGTGAGTGTGTGTAGAGAGTGGTGATGGTGGTATTGGTGTCATGAGAGTGGTGGTGAGAGTGTGTGTTTGTGAGTGTGTGAGTGTTTGTGTGAGTGTGTAGTATATATAAATATATCTATATGTGTGTATATATATATTTATATATAAGGATATGTGGGTATGTATTTATATAGATAAATGTGTGTGTGTATGTATATTACATTAGATGTGTGTGTTATATATATATATATATATATATATATATATATATATATATATATATATATATATATATATATATATTTTATATATATATATATATATATATATATATATATATAGATATATATATATATATATATATATATAATATATATATAATTATATATATTATATTAATATATATATATATATATATATATAGAGAGAGAGAGAGAGAGAGAGAGAGAGAGATATATATTAAAATATATTATATATATATATATATATATATATTATATATATATATATATATATAGATATATATATAGAGAGAGAGAGAGATATGGAGAAGATATATAATAATATATTATATATATATATATATATATATATATATATATATAATATATATATATATATATATATATAGAGAGAGAGAGAGAGAGAGATATGGAGAAGATATATAGAGAGAGAGATATATATATATATAGAGAGAGAGAGATATATGGAGAAGATATATATATATATATATATATATATATATATATATATAGAGAGAGGAGAGAGAGAGAGAGAGAGAGAGAGAGAGAGATATTGAGAAGAAT